>WOVY01005465.1:0-34750 GCA_013436015.1 Rhipicephalus annulatus
AACGACAATGGCAACGTAGATGGGCACAACGCATGTCAGCTTTTTCGGGAGGGGGGAGAGGTTGGAAGGAGGAAGATAGGAAATAAATAAAGAAAAAATGACCAAGACTTGTATACGAAAAAGAACAAGAAACAAAACGACCAAACTTTTAAACGACGTAGAAAACACGAATGTCAAATCTTCGAGATACAGACGTGTGAGGGGTGGGCTGGCGCATGCTTTTTGGCGAAAGTTTTCATTAAAATCATATCATATTCGCAATGCTAAGCTTTATCACAACATCAGCGCACTGGTCCCACCGTTCCAGCCACGCGCTTCCTGTATGCTTTTTAAAAAATGCCCTATTATACATTCGCGCGAGGAAGCATACAGACGAACTCCTGTCGGGAACATTTCAAACATGCGTTATCTACATCCTTTCTATGTTCAGAGACAAGAGAGACATCGTTACTGTGTTACCACTCAGTGATCGATGCTTTTATAGAATGTAAGAGACTGTCCATCAGGCTGAAAAGGTTCAAAGAAGCAGAATTAATCACTTTTATGTATTCACGATTTATGACGTAACATGCTTTGACTAGCTTTGAAGGTAATAATAATAGTTTGTGGTTTAACGTCTAAAATCCACGATATGATTATGAAAGACACCGTAGTGAAGAGCTCCGGAAATATTGACTACGCAGGGTCGTTTAACTTGCGCTTGAATTTGAGCAGACAGACCTCATCAATCTGCGTTCCATCGGAGATGCGGCCGCCGCAACTGATATTCTATCGTGCGACCTGCGCGGTCAGAACTCAACCAATAGACCATATCGGCGGGTTGAGGTAAGAAAGTGAAGTCGAGTTTCTAGGCTCGGAAGATTTTGGCACGTGCCGGAATTTCTACAATACTCCAGGAAGAGCGGATGACTTCTCTTGACTCCGCCGTTAGACAGGCACTCGTAGTTTATCCTATTCCTAGGAATATGCACCCTCAATTTAACGTCGCAAGGAGAAGGGCTAGAGCCAAGAAAATTTTGGAGCAGGTGCACTCGAAGTCGGGATCGTCGACCTTCACGGACGCTGCGCGTGCGGATAGGAATCGTTATGTGGCCGTTGCGGTCTCTGAGCGAGGTACAGTAATGTCGGCATGCTCTGTCAAGGCAACCTCCCCAGCAATAGCTGAACAGGTATCCATCGCACTAGGGCTTTTGGATTCATCCCGTGTTCAGATCTACTCTGATTCCCGTTCGGCGGTTAGAGCCTTTGCCTCTGGCAGGGTCTCCCCACCTGTTGCTAGAATTCTCAGAGGTAGGACCATCACTCCACACGAGATCATTTGGTTCCCGGCCCATATGGGCTCCACGATCAGCGGCATCACCAACTCCAACGAATTGGCCCACGCCCGGGCGCGAGGACTTGCCTTCCGCGCGGGGCTTCACGGCCCTGGCACGTTGGACCGCTCCGCCCCGCCCGGGGCCGATCCTCTGGATGGGGGTGCGGCTGATCGAGGGTCGCGGGACGTTCTAGCGACATTTAACGAAGTCACTTCACATTATCGTTTGAGTCGTAGGGTCTTTCCTCCACCCCATTCGCATCTTACCAGAGGACAAGAAGTCACGCTCAGACTACTACAGACAGGGGTTTACCCCTGCCCAGCTAATGTATCTATTTATATGGATATATCTCCTGACTGCCCGGACTGTGGGTGTGTGTGTACATTTGAGCACATGATGTGGGACTGCCCCCACATACCCAAGGAACTCAAGGCGCAAATCATCCCAAGACAAGGGTTTTATTCCGCCCATCAAAAGTACGGATCGTCACCGTCAGCTTCGGGCAATCCAAGGGGCCCACGATGCCGCAGGCAGGTACTCCCTGCCTGTTCCAACGTGGGAGCGGCCCGCAGGGGCGTCGGGGTAAAACCCGACTCTCCTCCCTCGGTGTACAATAAAGTTATCTATCTATCTATCTTTCTAGGCTAAACAACTATTATCGCTACTACTTCTAAGCATGAGTGTTAAAACGAAATAAGAGCGAAAAGCACCCCTATGTATACGTATACCCTGACATGAGTGATATGAACAGTTTCTTTAATTTTGGGTTTGCAAACTAAGGTCTATATAGGAATACGAAAAGACTAGATAATTGAACAAATATGCATGTTCACCGAGTTTAAATAATTCTCGCACCAGCTTGCACGGATGGTAGCAAATCTGTCAGTGGTTAGTCTATTGAACAAAGCTCAAACTTAGCTTTCATAGTTCCGGGTCATCTTGGATACGCTTGCCTTAAGAGAAGTTTTACATTTAGAAGACTCCCAAATACCTATAATCTAATGCTATTAGTGGTGCGCATTTCTTTTCGGCGTTTCTTTCCTTCATGAATCTAAGAACTTCAGCAGTGCTCGCTAACATGATAAATTCAATCACCTTAAAGTACGTCAGATGTACGTATGTGAGTACTTAGTGGTTCCACTTTGCATGAGTGCACTGGTAAGCTGAAAAAGAAAATAAAATGAAATTCTACCGCTGTAATATTGCTTCGCATCAGACAAAAACAGAACCAACAACGTACGCATTTTCGCTTCTCGATACCGTGCAAGTCTGCCAAATAGTATACATATGTCCATCACGAACGTCGATTACGAACACGGAGGTGCAAAAAAAATCACGTAGTGGGAAATCGCTCTCGCAAGTAAAGTCATATCCTTGCCATCTTGGGCCACGAAGAAACGTAATTTTAAGGCGATGAAAGAAAAGAGCGTTTTTTCTCGCGCGCCTCGAGATTATGACGGCTGATTTTTACCGAAAGATACTGCTTAACGTACAGTGCACACGGATTGAAACAGGCCACTCGGAGAGTGTGGCCGCCGGTACATGCAGTGCCATTCGTGGGTACTTGTGAAACCAAGAGAGAGAGAGAGAAACGAGAAAAGAGGAAGGCAGGGAGGTTAACCAGATGCTAGTATCCGGTATGCTACCCTACACTGGGGTTGGGGAATAGGGGGTTGAAAGAGAAAGGGAGAGTAAAAAAAATAAAAGAAAAACACCGACACACACGCACACACAAAATCAGTCCACTCAGAGGCGTTCCGACAGGCCAGTAGTTCGTAAGAATCCCAGTAGCGCTTGCACGGCTTTCTTCTGTGACGATGAGTCATGACGATGGCGCAGTATCCTTTCTTCTGACAGCGGCTGGTCGTCTAACCTGTTTAGTTTATTAGAAAGCTGTTGTCTTTCCAGGTTGTATTTCGGGCAGTCACACAGGATATGTCGAATTGTTTCTTCATCTCCGCAGTCTGCACAGTCGGCGGTGTCGGCCATACCTATGCGGAACGCGTACGCACGGGTAAACGCGACTCCCAACCATAGTCTGCACAGAGCAGTAGCGTCACCTCGTCGAATTTTTGTTGGAAGCTGCATGCTTAACGTCGGATCAAGGGATCGTAATCTTGCATGCGTAAAGAGAGGCTCATTCCAAAGAGCCATGGAGCGTTGGCGAGCAAGCATTCGGAGCCTCCTAGCAGCGTCCGTTCTTGAGAGAGGTATTGACTGGTCGTTGTCTTGTGTATGGGCTGAACGGGCTGCTTGATCAGCTCGTTCGTTACCGATAATTCCACAGTGGCTTGGCAACCACTGAAATATAACGTGGTGCCCTTTCTCTGTTATGTGGTGTAGCATTTCTGCTGTTTCAAATACCAACTGCTCGTGTGGACCACGGCGTAGGTTTGACAGAAGTGACTGCAGTGCCGCCTTGCAGTCGCAAAAAATCGTCCACCGTTGCGTGCTTTGGTCGTTAATGAAACGCAGCGCAGCGCGAAGCGCTGCAAGCTCTGCTGCCGTTGTTGTGGTTGCATGAGCTGTCCTGAATTTGATGGTTGTGGCGTGCGTTGGAATAACGACCGCCGCAGTTGAGCTGTTTGGCAGGACGGAGCCGTCGGTGTAGACGTGGGTGCAGTCTTGGTACTTCTCGTAAAGCAGAAGTAATGCGAGCTGCTTGAGGGCTGGTATTGAGAAATCACATTTTTTCTGAATGCCTGGTATTGTCAGGTAGATGACTGGCTGTTTGAGGCACCATGGAGGAATTGAAGGTCTCACCGCGGGCGTAAAACCAGTTGGTAGGGAGTCACCATGTGTAGTTATTGTTCGACAAAAGGAAGTATGAGGTCTATCCACTGGTAGAGAGGCTAGGTGGTGATGGGGATTCCGGCCCACATGCCTTATGCGTATCCTCAAAGCTTCAATTTCAATATGGGTCTGCACGAGGTGGTCTTTGGCTATAGCTATAGTCGCCATTGTTGAGGCACCCTGAGGCAGACCTAGACATATTCGAAGCGCCTGTGCCTGAACGCTTTGTATCATGCGTCGACTTGTTTTGCTGGCGTTTGATAATGCAGGCAGACTGTACCGTAAAAAGCCAAGGAAAAGAACCCTGTACAGTCGTAACTTAGCATTAGGCTGCATTCCCCAAGTCTTTCCAGCGAGAAACTTGAAAAGATGGCATATGCCTGTCAATCGCTTTTTCAAATACGACACATGAGGGCTCCATGATAAGTCTCTGTCGACTATGAAACCCAGAAATTTGTGTGATCGACGATATGGTATATTTTGACCGTTAATTGACACTCTGTAATTCGACATGGGTTTGCGCGTAAATGCCAGAAGAGCGCACTTTCCGGAAGAAATTTCCAGGCCTCGATTGCGTAGATACAAAGCAGTTGAAGTAGCAGCTCTCTGTATTCTCGCTCGTAACTGCAGGCGAGTTACCGCAGATGTCCATATGCAGATGTCATCAGCGTATGTTGATAGATAAATATTGTTTGGTAGGTGCGTATGGAGAGCAATTAGTGTTATATTGAATAGCACGGGGCTCAGTACACCACCCTGAGGGACGCCACGACAACTGAAATGTGTAGACGTGTTCCCAGTCTCTGTACTCACAAAATAGGATCGCATTTGGAGATAACTGCGTATCCACTTAAACATTCGGCCACCCACTCCAATCTCTTCTAGTGCGGCAAGGACGGATTCATGTGTCACGTTATCATAGGCTCCTTTGACGTCAAGGAACAGAGAGGCGCAAAGACGCTTATGGCCTTTCTCGTGTTCAACGTACGTGACTAGGTCGATGACGTTATCGATCGATGATCGACCACGTCGAAAGCCAGCCGTGGCATTTGGGTAGATCTGATGATACTCCAAGTACCACTCGAGTCGGCCGAGAATCATTCTCTCCATCACTTTACCCACGCAACTGGCCAATGCGATCGGGCGATAGGAGGAGAGTACCAATGGTGATTTGCCAGGTTTCAGTAATGGTACTAGACGACTAGTTTTCCAACTTAAGGGGAAAGTGCCCTCTAGCCAACAATCATTATATAGCTGAAGTAGAGCTATTCTCGCGCGCTCACCCAGATGACACAGGGCTCTGTAGGAGATTCCGTCAGGTCCTGGTGCAGAGGTACGTTTGCATGAAGCGAGTGCTGCTTTGAGCTCCTGAATGGTGAACGGTAAGTCCATAGAGGAATCACGTGATGGCGGACAACTGCTCGAAAGTGGTGAGCTGCTGATGGCTGTAGTTTGCCCTGATAATCCGGCACAGAACTCTTCAGCAACGTCCACATCTGGTCGATTTTGGTGAAGGGCTAAGGCCTTGAATGGTGACTTCTGAATGGGCGATGACCGTAAACCTCTAACCGTCGTCCATATGTGCGATAAAGGCTTACGAGGGTCGAGTGACTCGCAGAAAGTAATCCAGCGTTGGAATGCTAGCTTGTCCAACCGACGTTTGATCTTCTTCTGCATACGTCTAGCAGTCCGTAAATCTTTTTTGTCCTTCGTGCGCCGGTACCTTCTTTCAGCTCGTCGTCGCAAGGCTCGAAGCCGCTCCAGCTCTATGTCGATGTCCATGAATCTTGCAGGGCATGGAATCGTACACACAGTCTCTTTTACAGTGCTCTGGATGGCCTCTTGTAAATCGGATATGTGTTTTTGGCATTGGTCTTCCATACGAGACTGAAATTTTTTCCAGTCCACTCTTTTAACCATGTCGCGCACTTTAGGAGGCGACAATCCTCTGATCTTGACGTATGTTGGAATGTGATCACTCCCGTGCGTTTCTATATCCGTGAACCATTCAGTAGTGTTTCACTAGGCTTCGCGAAACAAAAGCCAAGTCGAGACAGCTACTGTATGAGGAGCCACGTAAAAATGTAGGACTGCCGTCGTTCAGTAACCAAAGTTGGTTGTCGGAGGCAAAAGACACCAAGCTTCTGCCCTTCATGTTGGTATTCTGACTTCCCCATAATGTATGATGAGCGTTAAAATCTCCGATGATAACACACGGGTCAGGAGTTCACGCCATGATGTCTCGTAGTCTTTTTTGATCGAAACGGCTTGATGGTGATAGGTATGCGCCAACCACCGTGATGTTGAGCCTCCTCTTTTTCACTCTTAAGCATACATATTGGTTTCCGTCATGAGGTGGTACAGGTTGAAAGATGTAAGTGAGGTCTCGGCGAATGTACACCGGAACCTTGCTGCTTTCATTAACAGTAGACGACATAAAAGGTTCGTATCCCGAGAGTCGTATTGCACTCGATAAGTTCGGCTCACAGATGACGATTACGGGAAACATATTGACGTACACAAATTGACGAAAGTCACCAATGCGCGATCTCAGTCCCCTGGCGTTCCACTGCAGTATTGCTGCTTTACGAACCTCCTCCCTGAAAGACAGTGGTGCGTTAGCCATGGTCTACTCTAGGGCTGCTAGCACTGGACTAAGCGCGTCCAGTACTTGAAGGGCACTTTTGGCTGACGGTGTATTCATGTCGTTTAACAACATGCGAATGGTGTCCACTAATGATCTTAGCATCACCATCACGCGATGATCTGGCTTCCCGGCTGTTGCAGCATTTTGTGCTTGTTCTTGAGGCGGCTTCTGTTGAGGCTCAACAGGTCGTGTAGGCGGCTTCTGTTGAGGCTCAACAGATCGTCTAGGCTGAAGGAGTGGCCATTCCTTTGGAGAGAGAGATCTTCCGGCATCTTCTCTTTCAGCGCAGATGTTTGCCGTGCTAGAAGCCACGCCTGTCGATTTCACTTGAGTTTCTGACTTTCTCGTCAGATTTTGCACTGTCCTTCGTGAGGACCTTCGACGATGGCGGCGCCTTCGCCTTACTTTTTGCGCAGCTTCTCTGTGAGTCGAGTTGTCTCGCACCATTTGCCTCAGAATATAAATCTCTTTCTTAATCTGAGGACAGTCCTTTGAGGAAGCACTGTGAGCGCCTTGGCAGTTGGGGCATTTCAACGTAGTTGCACTACAGTCGTCTTCTGAGTGGTGTTCAGCGCATCGGGGGCACACTGCGGAATTTCTGCAAACGCCCTGCACGTGGCCAATCTTCTGGCACTTGAAACACTGCATAGGCTTCGGAATAAACGGGCGAACCTGGTGACGGAAATGGCCAACCTTCACGTAAGAGGGAAGACAGTCACCCTTGAATGTTATTCGCACACAACGAGAGTTGCCTAGGCGACCAGCATGCACAATGACGTTGTTTTCGCTCACTGGTTTTATCAGTACAGGAAGATCTTCATTGGTGATTTCAGTGTCTATGTCATAGATAACTCCTGTTACGGTGTCACCGTTCGCTGGTATGATGGATCGGACTTTGATGTTTCCCAGCTCCGACACATGCTGTAGCGTGTTCAGTGCACTCGGGTTCCTCACGTCGATTGCCAAAATATTCTTCCTCGTGTTTATCCTGATGTCCTTAATCTCGTTAGGCACAATGTTTTCAAGGTACAAGGACAGTGCTTGCCTGTTGAGGAAGCGTAGATTGGCAGTAGTAGTCTGTGGCACAAACAGAATGGAGTGAGGCCATCGCTGAGGCGCTGTCCTCACAGTGGCTGTACTTGATGCCGATGATGCGTTCATGATTCTTCGTTTGGCTTTGCGGTAGAGCACAGGTTCGAAGCCGTCTTCCGAGGACTCGTAGTCGGATGCAGAGTACGGCTCGGTGTCCTCGCTCTCACTAGATGTATTACCTCGCTTTCTTGAAGCAATGCCTGTGGATGAACTGGTACCGGGCGGGATCTCCGGGGATTGTACATCCATGACCGCGATGTAGGGGGCTGGAGACCCCGCTGTTGCGCTGTGGAACGCAGAAAATACAGCACAGACCGAAAGATGTCCTTGTGAAACCAAGGTGTTGCATAGAGTGAGGGGAAGAACACCCACAGAGCTTGTATACTCCTTACGGTCGCTAAAGAGTTGACATTTAGTTTATAAAATGCACACTACCATGTAAGACGCCGCAATATAAGCAGTGTGCAGTGGCGAGCCAGTTCGGTCGACATGCGAGTGTGCGCGAGCCTCGCAGCGCCACGCTTGCAGTGTGCAGTTTGTGAACTAAATCCCGAATTTTTAGCGACCGGAATGAGTAATCCTGCTCTGTAGCTGTTCTCCCTCTCACACTATACCACAATGCAACACCTTGATTCCACGAGCACCCACAAGCGGCGGCACATGTACCTGCGGCCACACGCAGTGTCCTGCTTCAATCCGTGAGTACTGTAACTCTGTCTTACTGGCTTCATTAAAAAGCCCCAAATCTACTAGCATTTTTAGGGGCGAAGCTTCTTAAGCCGTGGGTCGTGCGTCCGCGATTTATTAGTAGTAGTCGTCCTAATAGTAGGTAGCCACCTCCACAGCCGGGCTAGAGAAGCGGCACGCGCGCACTCTTTTGATTCGAGAAAGAAACTTGCGCACGTTAACCATAAATAATAAGATAGTTGTTTCTGACGAGATGAACTACAGAGCCCAGTATCAGTCACCTAATCTCCAATTAAATTTGCCTTAAATTTCGTGCTTACTAAAAAAACCTAGTAACAGGACGCATTTCGAGCACTATCTAACCAGAAAAGGTTGCCATGTTAAACTCGCTGGGCGTAGCCTCCTTGGTTTTACCAAGGTTTAGCGAGGATTGGGCCGCAGTACCAAAACTAGCGGCGCTGAAAGTGGAAACTAGACACGAAGCATTGGCCGTAAGAGAGTGCGTGCGTGCCGCTCCTCTTGTCCGGCCGTGCCACCTCTCGTTTAATCCTTGGAATGTCCGCTGGATGGCGGTACTTCTATATCATGAATATATGATGAGAAGATACGAGATGGTGGTACTGAAGTGTTCCCTAGATGGATGAACGGATGGACAGACGCATGAACGGACGGACGGACAGACAGACAGATGCCCGGACGGACGCATGGACGGAAGTACGGGTGCACGGACGGACGGATGAACGCACGGACGAACGCAGGAACGAATGTACGTATGGATGCATGGACAGATGTATGGACGGACGCACGAATGAACAGACGCGTGGGCGGACGCAGGGATGCACAGACGGACAGACGCACGGACGGACGGGTGGATGCATTAACAGTCGCAGAGACGGACGCACAGACGGACGCTTTGCGCCAATCATCAGCATGCACTCCATGGATATGCTGTGATTTTTTTCTGATACGATGTCTAGTGATCTGACTTTATTAAATTGATTGCGAACAGCGATCTGTACCTTTATAATTAACCTCACGGTTACATTAGTTAGAAAACACACAGCGTCTGGGTACAACCTGCCAAGGCTTTTCCTGAGTTAACGAAAGGACATGTACCGGCCTCAGCTTTACTGATGAGCAGGTACAGCAACTTCCTGTCCAGCAATTACTTTTTAAGCTTCTTTGACTGCGGCTAAAGACAAGTTTCAAAAGCCGTAGGCTATCGCTTAGTACTTACCTGCGATGGCGCCATTTTTCTCTCGGAGGCGTCGTGCGTGACGTTCGTGAAGCAGTGCCGAAGAAAAGCAATGCCGCAGGAGAGCATACGTCGAGCGGGCTGGTACGGGATGCGGCGTCCTCCGAAATAGCAACACCTCCAAAGCTAAATGACGACAAGTTCTGGCACGCGTGCCTACCTCGTTAAACGACTGCGCGTCGCGACAGCGCATCACAACGGTGCGTGTATGAACTTCTTGCGCACGAATATGATCTTTGCGGTGGGTGACTGACGGGCCATACAGATAGTTAAAGGTAAAAGAAACACGGGGACTTTAAAGAATTAGAGGGTACTTGTGAAAGGAACCGGAGTATTAAAGAAAAAGAGATAGTTTGTGAAAGCAACTGGAATATTTAAAAAAATAGCGAGTAGAAGAGTCTGTGATGATACCGAAGTGTCAGGAAATTAGCACTGTCAAATAACTACACACCACGAATGTCGTTCAGACAGGTGTGCGTAAGAGACCGCAGCAATACCCCCACATAGCGAGCGACTTCTGTTGACGTTCGGGTGGGCCAGTGCCCTCAGGTTTTGCTTTGTGGGATTTGGCGGTGGTCCAGCTGGCCTAATGCGACTGCCCTTTCGGTGTTGAAACAGGTGCACTCGCAGCGAAGGAGCCTGAGGGTTTCACTGCCCTCGCAAAGTTCACGTAATTGGTTGTTACCCATTTCAGTAGCGAATAAATATGCATTCGAAAAGGCCACTATGAGCCATAGGTGAGCTATCATGGTAGAATGCCTTTGATAGGTTTTAAACAAGGTGTTTAAAAGCGGTGCTTGCTTATAAAACTGAGTATCAGTATAGACAACTTGCGTCGTAATGGCGGATCTAGACTAAGTACAGAGGCAACAAAACGTCTTTTTTTTTCGGGCTGACAAGTATATATAGCCTCTGCATCCTCCAGTAGCATTCATCTTCTTCACTACAGGTTAAACGTGATGAGTAGTTGAAGATCAGCATTCAGGGTACGCAGGCATGGACGATGGTGAATTCCACAAATCGAGCGTTACGTGATGGACCAGATGCTTGAATCTTACATGTCAACATGTAAGACAGTTGGTGGTAACGGGATCAAATATTATTTAACTCGTCTGAGAAAAAGATTTGCGGTGAATTCTAAAAAAATCACTACATATCCATGGAGTGAGTGATGATGAGTGGGACAAAGTGTCCATTGGTCAACTATACAAAATCGTGAACTATACGAAAACTACCAATGCCATTTAGTGATATTGTAACGCGGACTGAAAAAGCGAGAAATAAGAAGAGGGAGGACGCTTTCGAGCGATGGTGATTCGGCAGTGACGGTTGAGCGCTGGCATTTTCAGTGTAAATAAACCCATCACATCCGTAACAGCTTTGGTGGAGCGGTGCTGGGTAACTTGCCATCCTGGACCCCGCAGCAGAAGTTCTTCGAAGAAGCAGACGCTTAGCTGGCCTACCCCCGGAAAACATCAGCATGAACGATGACACAGCAATCCCGTTGACATACTACGCTGCTGCATCCACCGGTGCCACCGACACGGCGCAAAGTGGCCGTAGACCTCGACAACCAGACTACTGGGCACCTATACTACGGATATTCTCAGGTAAAACTGACGAAGACGTGGACGCTTGGCTAAAACACTACGACAGAGTGAGCCACTACTACGAATGGGGCGCGCTGGCGAAGATCGTGAACGTAGTATTCTTTCTTGCCGGGACCGCTTTGCTTTGGTTTGAGAACCATGAACATGTCCTTACCACTTGGGATATATTTGTTGAGGAACTGAAGGCCTGCTTTGGGGACATGAGTTCCATGAAAAAGAAAGCTGAGCAAACGCTGTCACGTAGGGCTCAGTTACATGGCGAAACGTGCACAACCTACATTGAAGAGGTATTGAAGCTTTACGGGATTGTCAACGCAAATATGTCTGACGAAGACAAAGTCGGTAATTTGTTAAAAGGCATCGCCGAGGACGTGTACAATTTTCCGATAACGAAAGAAAACTTGAACACTCCTATTTTCAGGCAGCAGTGTCGCGCATTCGAGGCGTTGAAGAGCCGGAGAATTTTACCCAAGTACGGGCGCCTGGACAATGTTCCCACTGTTGCAAGTATGGATGTCGCCGCCGGTGAAGACATTCCCTTCCTCGTTCGTCGGGTAGTTCGAGAAGAGCTCATGCGGCTTTAAGCAGGTGACGTTCACCACCAATGCTCGTTCGCCACGTGCTCCATACCACCTCCCAACTGGATGCGAGAGCGCCACGTTCAAAAACCGACCACGCACAGAAACTGCAGATTTCATCCCGCGACTTCCGTTTTTCTCGGCGGGTCATGGCCACCACCGGATGTCATCATCTCGACGTGCCGCTGTGGACCTCCGGCCGTCGTCAACCAGGCCTCTGCCAGAGGACTACTACGCGTCATCACGACGGGTCGTGTTCCTGCGGAGCACGACACGTCTTCGCGTGCTTCTGCCACCTCTGCTCCTGCTAATGTAAGCCGACAAGTCCCCGTTTGCTACACATGTGTTCTCCATGGGCATATTTCGCGTTTTTGTCCCAGCCGGCCGCCTGCACCGCCACGTTTTTCGACGTACCTGGCTCGTATGCACCATCCCCGGCCGCATACTTTTCGTCCGTCGACCTAAGGTCTGGATACTGGCAAATACCACTGCATCCGCCTGACAGATAGAAGACTGCTTTTGTCACGCCTGACAGGTTATTTGAATTTAACGTTATGCCGTTTGGCTTATGTAATGCCCCAGCTACCTTCGAGCTGTTCACGGACTCCGTCTTTCGCGGTCTCAAATAGGAGATATGTGTTATCTCGATGATGTAATTATTTTTGGCAAGACATTCAATGAGCATAACCATCGGCTTAGCGTTGTTCTAGATTGCGTCAAACAAGCTGGTCTCGTTGAAAACGCAAAGAAGTGTCATTTTGGTGAGCGTCAAGCCCTTGTGCTCGGATATCTAGTCGACAGGGACGGTATACGGCCAGACCCGCAAAAGATCAGGGCTGTCCGAGACTTCAAGCAACCAACGTCTGTGAAGGATCTCCGTAGCTTCGTGGGCCTGTTTTCTTGTTTTCGCTGGTTTATCAAAGACATCGCCCAGCTTGTTCATTCTCTGACAGAGTTGCTCTGCAAAAACGTCCCATTTCGATGGACCATTGAGTGCGAGGCTGCTTTCGAGCAGCTGAAGTATTTGCTTACTTCTGGGCTTCTCTTGCGCCATTTCGACCCGGAGGCATTCACAGAATTGCATACAGATGCTTGTGGTATCGGTGTTGGTGCCGTGCTAGTTCAGTATCACGACAGCCGCCAGCACGTCATGGCGTATGCAAGTCGTACTTCGACTAAGGCGGAGAGGAATTATACGGTCACCGAACTGGAATGTCTTGCAGTTGTTTTCGCCGTCCAAAAGTTCAGACCTTATTTGTACGGCCGGCAGTTCAAGATCGTCACAGATCATCATTCGCTTTGTTGGCTTGTCGGACTACGTGACCCAGCTGGTCGGTTGGCTCGCTGGGCCTTACGGCTTCAAGAATATACCTTTTCTGTGACCTACGAGAGTGATCGATGTCACGTAAATGCCGAATGCTTATCTTGTCTTCCATCTCCAACTGTGGATGCTGATGATAATTTCGATAACTACCTGGCTGCAATCTCATCCAACTTCCCAAATTTGAACGTCTTCCGTCACGAGCAACAGCGTGAGCCTTCGCTGAAACCAATGATCGATGTGGTTCGTAGCTCTAAACGCGCCACGCCATTCGTGATTCATGACGCCCTACTATATCGCAAGAATGATTCTAGCCATGGTTCCACATTACTCCTCGTTGTGCCAGAATGCCTGCGTCTTGCATATTCCAAGCCGTGCACGATGACATCACGTCTGAGCATCTTTGATTTGCCCGAACACTTCACCGTATCCGACAACGTTTTTACTGGTTTCGACTCTGGAAGCACTACGTCGCAAGTTGTGATGTCTGCCAACGCCAAAAACAACCTACCACGCCATTGGCCGGCCCACTTCAGCCGGTTAAGCCACCGACATCACCATTCGAAAAAGTCGGCATAGATTTACTGGGCCCTTTCCCCAAGTCTACCACCGGCCACCGCTGGATTATTGTGTGTGTAGATTACCTGACGCGGTATACTGAAACGATGGCGGTTGCTTCAGCCACATCATCTAATGTGATTGATTGATTTGTGGGGTTTAACGTCCCAAAACCACCATATGATTATGAGAGACGCCGTAGTGGAGGGCTCCGGAAATTTAGACCACCTGGGGTTCTTTAACGTGCACCCAAATCTGAGTACACGGGCCTACAACATTTCCGCCTCCATCGGAAATGCAGCCGCCACAGCCGGGATTTGATCCCGCGACCTGCGGGTCAGCAGCCGAGTACCTTAACCACTAGACCACCGTGGCGGGGCATCACCTAATGTGTCATGGTTTCTTCTGCACTCGACCATACTCCGTCACGGGGCCCCTCGTGTGGTGATAAGTGATCGTGGCCGGCAGTATACCGCTGACGTTGTCGAAGAGTTGCTACGGCTTTGTGGGTGCCAGTATCGGAATTCCACGCCATACCACCCCCAGACCAACGGCCTCACTGAGCGCACCAATCGTATCATCAACAACATGCTTTCAATGTTCGTCGCAGCGGATCACAAGAACTGGGATGCCGTATTACCTTTTGTTACATACGCAATTATTACCGCGAAACACACGGTCACAGGTTATACGCCTTTCTATCTTCTCTATTCTCGTCATCCCCAAAGTTTTGTTGACACCTTCCTTCCTTTTTCGACGAACGAAAACGCCAGTGTCGCGCACACTTTGTGTTGCGCCGAAGAAGCTCGTCGACTTGCTGGGCTCCTAACTCGTTCTGCTCACGCTCGCGCGAAAGACCGTTATGACGCAAAACACCCACCTGTGACTTTTGCTACGGGTGATTTTGTCTGGCCGTGGACGCCCGTTCGAAAGAAGAGACTCTGCCGAAAGCTTTTTTCCAAGTACTCAGGACCATTCGTCATTACTGTGTGCCTGAGTGACATCACTTACGTTGTTGCGAAAGTGACAGCTCAGAACCGGCGTTCACGTAAGACGCAAATTGTGCACATTGCCCGACTGAAGCCCTACAACAACAGATCGCTTCTACTCGCTAGGTGAGCTTCGTCTTGCCCGGAGGAAAACGCGGACTGAAAGAGCGAGAATGAAGAAGAGGAAGAACGCTCTCGAGCGATGGTGATTCGGCAGTGAAGGTTGAGCACTGCCATTTTCAGTATAAATAAACCCATCACATGCGTAACAATATTATTTCCAAGCGCATATACATGCCCTTAGAAACAGCGCCATCTGTTCAACAATTCATAAACCAGAAGAGGCCACATACAACAACAACAACAACAACAACAACAACAACAACAACAACAACAACAACCACAACAACAACCACAACAACAACAACAACCACAACCACAACCACAACAACAACAAAGAACGGAACCCCACATCCTTAGGATCTTTGCTCCTAGAAAGAAGCATCGTTGAAATAACGACTATGTGCAGCTGATGCATTGCTGGTTCTTATTTTTTGCTATGTACGATGAAAAAACATTCATATGCCACACAATATTGCGCAGAAAAATCATTTTCACCCGTACTATGTTTCACTTGACATATTTGCACAAAACTTTGTTGTTTTCAACAGTCTTTTTGTAAGGTATTCATGTATGAATATATAACTATGTTATAGCTTAATTATACAGTCGACGTTCATTAACACTTTTTTTGCTTTTGACATAAATAAGCTTAGTATACGTCTATATTTCACATTTATAGCTGCGTATGTTAAGATTTTAATTGAAGTATGGACAGTCATTTTAAGAATACTTCGTCTTCTTGCAAACCACCATGCTTTTGCCTAGTTTTAATTTGAGCTGGTGGCTTTCATGTGCTTTAGATGGCGAACTAATTATCGATCAGGGAATCAAGTCCACATGAACAAACCTCGGTCTATTCACACTTTGCGACATGTGAAAGCTATTGACATATATTTTCACTTGTGCTACAAAGCAGCGTATGTTTTCTTGGTTAAGGTTGGATAGCTTGCTTCCTCACTCTGATAATGTCAAATAGCTGCTTTAGACCTTCAAGTACATGCCATATTTTAAATGTTTTAAATGCCTATCATATCCATCCATCCCATCCATCCATCCATCCATCCATCCTCCATCCATCCATCCATCCTCATCCATCCATCCATCCATCCATCCATCACCATCCATCCATCCATCCATCCATCCATCCATCCATCCATATCCATCCATCCATCCATCCATCCATCCATCCATCCATCCATTCCATCCATCCATCCATCCATCCATCCATCCATCCATCCATCCATTCCATCCATCTCCATCCATCCATCCATCCATCCATCCATCCATCCATCCATCCATCCATCCATCCATCCATCCATCCATCCATCCATCCATCCATCCATCCATCCATCCATCCATCCATCCATCCATCCATCCATCCATCCATCCATCCATCCATCCATCCATCCATCCATCCATCCATCCATCCATCCATCCATCCATCCATCCATCCATCATCCATCCATCCATCCATCCATCCATCCTCCATCCATCCATCCATCCATCCATCCATCCAATCCATCCATCCATCCATCCATCCATCCATCCATCCATCCATCCATCCATCCATCCAGCCATCCATCCACCCACCCACCCACCTACCCACCTACCTACCTACCCACCTACCTACCTACCTACCTACCTACCTACCTACCTACCTACCTACCTACCTACCTACCTACCTACCTACCTACCTACCTACCTACCTACCTACCTACCTACCTACCTACCTACCTACCTACGACTTTTAGCTCTCCTGGTAGTTTGGGTAAAGAAATGTATACTGAAATTGGTATGAAATACCATGACTGTACGACGACGATGAAGTGACTAGTCATAATATGAAAATTGTAATATGCATGTCATGAATGTCATGTTTCCCTTGTGATGGTCTTGCTGCTCCATGCGGCTGTTACGTTCACACTACATATTGCAAAACTGGTGTGGTATGGCATGAGTGCATGATGATCATAAGAGACCGGCCCTCACGCGGAAATCATGATATGCGTGTCATGTAAGAATATGACAACATTCCATGTTCATGAAGCGCTCGTGGTCGTTTCGTTGGCTTCAAATCTACCAAAATTAGTATTACGTCATGTGAATGGACGACGAGCACCGATTCCAGGTGAAAAAGCGTGGCAATCATGGCATGGAATTTACGTACGACATAATTGACGTCCACCTCGTAACGTTGTGATAATTTTAATGTGAGAATTCAACCTTCCTCATTTCGTGCTTCGCATATCATTGATTCCCACTGTACGTGGGATCTGCCAATTTTTTTCGTGGTGCGATGAAATATTCAGAAGACGACCAACTTAATTAGCTTGGCATTTATAATGAGATACCTCCAGTACCGTGTGTTTTTGTTCTGGCACCATAACTTTAGTTAAGCTAGCGAGATGTGCTAATGATGTGAACTGTAACGGCCGTCACTAATTGCTTGTTTGCCGAAGGCACACTAGGTTGCCTTTGCTTCAACTGCAAAGCTACTTCGGCATTACGGGCGGTAATAGCGCACAAACTCACGGGACGAAGAGAAGGGACACAAACAAGCACTGACTCTCAACTGAAGATTTATTGAAATAGTGCACTGTTACTGCCCATAATGTGTCACCAATTAGTACAACTATCAGTCTTGCTTCAGCATCATCTCACAATTCAGTGCATTTTCTGCAATTTCATAAAACCGGCTGACAGATTGCTGGTAATCATTGGTTACATTTATCATTGACGTACAGTGTGAGAAGCTGCGGAAGATATTACCTACTGTTTTGTTCTGCAGTTATCATGACGTATGTTAGCTTCCTAAAAAGCAAATAAAGGAGACCAAATACTGTCTTGTTAACCAATAAAACATATCGATGAAATTTTGTTCTGTGACCACAGTAAACAGCGTTGCAAACGTTTGACTACACAACCTGTCTGTGTCATTGTTTTAGGACGTCGGAAGGCTTTCTGACCGTTATGCAAGTAAGGAAAAACAACCGTTTAACAGACAGCCGAGCCACTGTTCCTACTCGGCTTGACAAGCAGGGGCACGTGTACTCTCAGAGTGTGCACATGCTCACAAGGATCAACATAGACTGCAAACAGGGCACCGAGCATCGCAGAATGAGCCTCACAAGGGTCAACCAGGGCTTTACTCAGGGTTTACTAGCGAGTGACGCACCGATAATTTTAGTATGGACTTCACGATGAACAACCCAGTCTGTACACAGTATTTGCTAGCGGCTGACACACCGATCATTAAAACATGAGCCTCACAAGGATCAACTTCGACAATGCCCACTCGGTAACACGCGAAGAGTGGAATACAGAGGCCTGGAGATTTTCGCGTGAGGTGGGGGATAGACCCTCCTGCTAAGCTTACAGTGCTTCGTCACCTCGTTTAATGTGTGGAGGAAGTCCTCTCCGAGCCCCGCGTCCACACTCGCGAGAACCGTGTCCGCGGTGTAGCCGTGGGCCAGCTCATTGTCGTTGAGAACGATGGGGTACACCCTGTAGAGTATCTCCCATCGGGGGCCTATGGAGGGTACCCCGGAGGGTATCCACCATAGGCCCACTTGTGGGTGGGGAACCGAGTGATGGCATGGGGGCAAATACGATGGTTGATGTCATAATGTGCACCATGCAATTGTACGTACCAGTGTTAGATGTCCCAAGAAAGTTGACAACGGGACCTAGGAAGGCGGAGTTCCAGCTTCCGTTGTGACTGTTGTGGATATTTCGTGCAGGCCGGCTGATTTTTAGGTGGGCTCATACTTTATCTGAGAATAGCGTGTCCCACATCCTCTTTGAAATCGTTCATGTACAGCAGCACAAAATGTGTGTATGAATACTTCATGTATGAAGTTTAACAGTGAGCCATGGAACGGCCCGTGAATCCAGCGTCGAGGTCATATTGTCAGCGAGGCCCGACGCCTGTTGCACAAAGGTGTAAAGACGGCTTAGTTGCAGGCCTGTGCAGTCGGCAGAAACTTTAGCTCTTGTGCGCCGCGGCCACTTTTTTTGTCTGTCAGCACCATAACAACGAAGATACAGAAAATTGCTTCGTGGGCATGTGCTCTGTGGGCATACGCTTTTCTTCAATTCAACTGAAAATGAATTCAGTTGTATGGCAAGGATACACAGAAAAGCTGCCACTCATGCACAATAGTTAAAAATTTAGCCGACGGTACTATTCTACACAGAGGGTGTTGTTGTCACATTGCCGTTTGGGGCATCACAAAATGGGCACGACATACTTTATAAACTGTGATAATGATGCAACGGACTCGTCCCACATTGGGTAAGCGTAACCTCCACATGAGGGCTGTGTCGCGTAACCTCATCTCAACAGGTTGAGGGTGCCTAAGCAAATGTGGGGTGGGAAAACGCCGATGACGTTTAAATATAGATTGGTCGCCTCACGCTTCGTGAAACGACGCCATTATCCATTGGGGGCAACAATGTCCACGCAATCTTTTTTAATACCTGGGGTCTTATGTACCAAAACCACGAAATGATTATGAGGGACGCTGTAGTGCAGGGCTCCAGAGATTTCGACCGTTTGGTGTTCTTTAACGTGCACTGAAAGTTCATGTACTAAAACGTGGTATAAAAAACAATGAACAGATTCCGCTAGACTCTATGTCGGTTTGCTGTTTCACTTTTTTTTATTTTACACCATAATGCGTTTTTGCAAATTCAAATACCGTGTCAGCGCTTGCTTTTATTTTTATTCGTTCATATTGCGACTTGACTAATGACACCCACACAACAAGTGATACAGGAGTATGAAAGAAAAGGAACGGGAAAAGTGACATAATACACTGCTCCTCTCTAAGTAGGTGATAACTTTTATTTGTATGTTGCGATGCCTTTGCTGAAGAGAGTTTGTAACGGGCTCTAGCAAAGCCCCAGCTTTCACGGAGACTGCGCTGCCTGCGAAGGCCCGGCGTTTCTTTGTTTTTTTTTACCTCCCCGTGGGTTTTGCAGAAATTGCGAAAACAGAAAAAAATATAGCAACAAAAACTAGACGTTATGAACTACACAACACAAACAGGCATCGTGGCTGTAAAAATCTGTTAAATATGCTAGATTACCTAAAGTGACCACATTCGCTGTGTAAGTTTGCATCTTTGCAATGTTTGCGAGGGTTTGAGAAATATTACTTTCGGATTTTCGATGTATCTCAGGGCGGTGTAGATTGTAGCAACTTCGCGTGCACCTCGGATTGAGTTTCACTTTTTCTTCTCGCTCTTCTTTAGTTTTTGTTCTCAATTCAATTTTGCACCGCTGTAGGGTAGCAAACCATTGGCAGGATATTGGGGGCGTGTGCACATAGCGTCGTTTCTCGTCGGTAACAACAGTGGCCTACTGAAACTGAATGGGAAACAGGCAAAGAAATTATTTCTGCGACCAAGATACCAGTTGTCAAAAATGACTAACGGCCGGTTATATGTAGCAGATGCCCACTTGAACACTCTAGTAAAATAAAAATGTCGTGCTGCAAATTGTTTGGTTTCTCAACGTCTTTAATATTTGGCAATGGGACTACATGTGTTTTCCGTGGGCAGTGTTCAGTTGTGCTGTCAAGCAATACGCTTTTTGCATAAGTCTTTGGATCGCATAACCAGAAGTCGGTTTTCATAACTTGTTTTTTTTCTGAGATAGGATTTTCTTCCCCACTAAGTTATTGCAGGGCACGTTGCTGCCGCCGACGGATGTTGCTACGTACAGGTATCCCCGAATCCTAGAAATACAAACGCGCGTATGTTTGATCTCCCCCCACCCCTTTCTTTTTATGAGTCTCTGTCTGTTGTTTGCTTTAGATTTATTATAATGGGAACTTTACATAGTTGTGACATTCTCTGCAAGGACGGCTCAGGGAACTCTTAACATTTTTGTATTGTTTAGACGTGTTGCACTTGTGAAGGATTATCATGAAAAAAATTTGTGACCAAACTAAAAAAAAGACCGCTTTCCATAGTCACTCTTGATATAATATTCCAAATGCAGAGTGCTGTACATTCAATATAGAAATTTTTGACAAATATAATTTCTCACTTGACAGCTATAGCGCACAGGAAGGAGAGGAACACAAAGGTACGACGTGGACGCAGCGCTAACTTCAAATAAATTATCTCTTTACGAATCAGGACAGGGAAACTATAAAAAACGGTTCTTCTTCGCAAATAAATCATTTGTTGGGAGTTCACGCTGCTTCCATGCCTTGCCTTTGTGTTCCTGTCATTTCCGTGCACTGGAAGTGATTTAAGGTTTTATATATATATATATATATATATATATATATATATATATATATATATATATATATATATATATATATATATATATAACGTTTTTACGAGACAAATTTTTTGGTGAAGTATCAATCTAAAATATTTTTGGAGGAAGGTGTCCTGAAAAAAAAAGCGTGTATTTTAGATATCACGAAAGTTCGACAACAGGAACAGTGCCACTCCTGCAACCTATTTTCGTGGTGTCTAAAATTTGGGCCTTTCCGCTGCTATATCATGTGTCGATGACATGCAAGAATAGATCCAAGAAACAACTGAGCTTCTTGAGAAAGTCTGCTTTCGACAAATGGCCGTGACAGTGATGTCGTGTACCCGCCTGAGTGATGGACTGTGAGACTGGCTGCATGCGTGCGCGCGCGCGTCTCTCTCTCTCTCTTTCTGTGTGTGTGTGTGTGTGTGTTTGTGTTAAGTGCTATCTTACTCTTTATCTACTCTTCCTCTTTGAAGGTTTTCCACTCCGTTTCCTTGTGCACCCCCCCCCCCCCCCTTTCCTTCGATGGACAGTACTTTTTAGACTTAGAATTTAGGCTAGGACGTGTTTAAACTTAACAATAGCACGAAGATATTGACGTATCTGAAACACTTGCACACCTATTGTTGTTAGAAATTGGGTAGCTCTATAGAATTGGTTAGGCGTGATAATAAAAGATCGCTAAGTGTTCGTGCTACTCGGGACCCTACGCGTATAACGTTTCTCACTGCCCCGTCACAGCATAGAATGTAGAATTGAACTAAAATTGAATCCATTTAATAAATTTTATAAAACTTCTATTAGAAAGTTCGTTATAAAAAGCCCCGATTTCAACAGCTTGTTACAGTGATGCCGCTATGATCTCACAACAGGCGATTTCGGCTGCGTAACTGTCTGCTGATGTTGTTTCTTCACAGCTATTGCGCACAGTTGAATAAAATAAGATGTAGGGTCTGCGTAGATTCAGTCCGTGCCCACTAGTGCCACTTTCCAAGTGGCACTATTTGTTTGCTTGCTTTCGTCTAATAGTCGTCCTAAACGAATGCGTAAGGAACCCAGCGAATTTAGGGGCGATTTTTTTGCGAATGTTGAAATCACACATATGAAAATGCTGGTTTCTTTTTTGCAGCTTTATTTAATGGTGGTGATACTGCCTGTGCGCGAGATTTTACAGGTTGTGTGAATCCATACTGCAATCGTGAAGGGAACCTGTAGGTGAGTTAAAAAATGCGTCAGGAAGTGAAGAATACAACATACAGTTATTCTGAGCCTAATTCTTTAATGTAGACACATAGCTGAATACCTTTGGTTGATTGAAGGTAAACTTGCTACACACATATATGTTTATTTATTCATGTATGGTCATGTATTGGTGTACATAAAAGTGCAGAACACACACACACACACAATTATATATATATATATATATATATATATATATATATATATATATATATATATTATATATATATATATATACTGCACATTTATGCACACTGATACAAGACCACTTAATTTACTCACGAATGTAATAATCACGTAATAATAATAATCACGTAACCACGTAATAATCACGAGTGTGCTGAAGCCAGTGCGGCTTATACTCACCCAACCTCCCATAAAGCAGCTGAGGGCGAGGCAAGCGTTTTTATAACCAAAAGTATCGTAGATGTATCCGGCAACAGGTGGTGTAACAATGGCTCTACGAAAAAAAAAGAAAATAGTCGAAGCTAAAGCCGTGTCTCGCACGTTAAAAGGCGTTCAATGCTTTGTCACTAACCCGATGACCAGGAAGGAGAAGACAGAGCTGGACACAAAGCTATTGGTGCGAAAGTTGTTTGGGTATCCACGCCGCCTGAAAATGTATGTTCGCTCCCAATCAACAACACCGAACAATACCAACAACGAGCACGAACAACAAACTACATCAGTGCCGCCAACCCCATGACCACCACCATCTACAAGCAGCTGAAGATTTACTCACATAACGTGTTGAAGGACATGACTGAATGCACAGATGAATAGAAAGGGCGTGCCTAAGCCAACAAGGATTTGGCACGTATACACATTCCAGAGTTTCCTGCACGGGGCACACAGTGAACGAAGCTGGATTATAGCATAAGACTTGAACTTGAAAAGTCTACCAACCACCTGGATGATTATAATTACTACACGTATATAAAATTTTCGTTTCCCTCCTTCAACACACATACAGCACGCGAAAAACCGAATACAGGGGAGACAAGACAGACACAAACCTTAATGTTTTTGCTCTCAATATATACGTAGTTGGGCTTAGGAGAGGATGTTATTTGTACTGTGAAGAACATATTGGGATGTTGTTGTTATTCCTTGCTGTTGTATTTATGTACCCAACTCTTGCAATTAGCCCAGAATGAGGCTAGAGTGTTTCAAAATAAATGTGCATGAAAACGTAGATGGCTCCACAGTCACCGTGCCCAGTCTTTACAAGACTGAGCAATAGGCTCATTCCTTTGTATGCGCCGTACTGCAAGCACAAAGGCTGCTTTCGGCAGCAGTTGCGTTTCTTCAATCCAGCGTTTTCTTAAATAACGAGGGATCAAATGCTAAATAACTTAGCTACTAGTCTTCGTCTAAATTGAAACGCAAATGCTTAGAAACGACTACTTGCCGCTTTTGCATAAAGAAGCGCACGTTGCTAGTCAAACAGTCATGTACAGCACATGCTCGCAATCACAAGAGGCGTAAGGGGGTAAAGAAATAGAACCTTTCTCTGGCAATGAATGAAGCTGGTGCCATGACGAGGAATCCAACGGTACAGAGGCACTGACCTAACACCATGCCCCAGCCGTCACCCTGGAAAAAAGTATTATTATTGGGGTGATGTTCTCGCCGCTAATAACGCCTACAAGATTATTTAGGGCTATTACTTGTGCCTTTTATAATGTCTGGGATTTAGCGCCCCATGACCGCGATATAAGAGACGCCGTAGTGGATGGCTCCGGAAATTTCGATTATCTGCGTGGTGTTCATTAACGTGCACTGGCATCCCACAGTCCTCCACCCCAACAGGACCACCGCCAACAAGGAGCTGAAGTTGTACTTACATAACGTGTTGAAGGACATGACTGAATTCACCGATTAATATAAAGAACGCGCCTGTACCAACAAGGATTTGGCACGTATCCCGCCTTTCTAGAAACGTGACTGTCATGGCGGCCGGGATTGAAGGCGCGACCTTAGGGTGAGCAGCCGAGCTGCATACCGTGGCGGACCGTTTATGCCGTTCCGATGAACGTTCCTTTATTCGATGTTATCGGGGAGCACACTACATCTCATACAGAAAATCGAACGTATAGAGCTTGAAACAAAAAAGAATTTCTTTCATTATTCTACTCGCTTTTATTACTGAAACACATTAACACAAATAAATCAAACCGTTGAAGTAAACATTAGGAAGTGAAACTTAGAAACACTTTACATTGGCAAAAGAAAGTAAGCCCTTTTAAGAAGAGGTTGACGCCTTTGGTTCTCATAATGCTTTCAAGAAAGCGATAATTGCGAAAAGTGGACAAAAAGAATAGCGGAATGGCCAAATGCGTATTCTCAGTCGCAGTACTGCAATATAAATATTTACAAGTACATTCCTACGGCAGAAATGTTCGCATGACAGAAATGATCGTGCAGAAATATGTTCACTTGCCTTGAAATGAGAAATGACTCCAGCGATGATGCATCCACAGGCGTAGCAGCCATAGTGAACAGTGAAAACAATACCGGTCCCATTGGAGTCCAGGTCAAACTATGAAGAAACAGGGTTTGAAATCTGTGCTTCGTTTAAGTTCGCATCGAAATTAAGCTTGCTGGTTAAAAACAGCTAACAGCGATGATGGTAAGGCGAGTTATTGCTACATACCTAAGTGTGACTCTTACAATGGATCTATTTATAAATTTGCCGCTGAGAGGTTAACATTTTTGAATGCTTTGGGATGACCGGACGCTCAACCTGGTGGATTATTTGTGCCGCTTGTAGGGGTGCTAACACTCCGTGTAAAGTCGTTTGCGTCATGTGGCGCACGTGTTTCGCGCATAGGCTGCATTTTGGGTTTACAACTATCGAGTGGTAGGTGGCGTTTATGCTCGCAGGCGTTTATTACAGCCATCATCATCATGGTTAGTGGATGAATGGATCGATGGACGGATGGATGGATGAATGCAATCGGATGTGCCCTTTATATCAGGCGGTGGCTTATGCCACCGCGCTGTTATCTATAGGGTGGAGCCCTTTTCAGAACATTATCAAATGTTCAACCGTTTCTTCCTCCTCATCACACGCATTACATATCGTGCGTGTGCCTTCGTATTTGGCTCGGTACGTCTTGGTCCGCAATATTCCCGTTCTGACCTTAGTGGCCTTAGTGTGTTGGCGCTGGCAGTGACCCCTGGCGGCAAGCCTAGGTGGTGGCACATAAGAAATGAGTGGTGCTCTTCGGCGCGTGGCAGTTGGCGCGAATGGTTGTCTCTTGCGGCGGGCCCTTGTGGCGAGGGAAGCGTTGGTAACGCCGCCGTGTCTTCGTTATGTTGTTGATTGTTGTGTAAGGTTACTTTAGCGTGTTGATGACAATTGATGTGTATTAATTTGTCTGACGTTATCGCCGTTCTAAATGTAGTTAAATAAACGAGTGTTGTTTCGTTTGTTCTGATCGTGTCTACTGTGTCCGTTCACTCCAAGAGCGTGGCGCTCTCCACTTCGAGACCCCACACGTTCGGCTTGTGTTGCTCATCGGCCAGATCAGACGTAGTGGGCGTACCCGATCTTCGCCGCGGGCGTCCGTCAATCACACTGGTTGACGTGTGAAATTGGATACCATCTCGTTGATTATGTGAAGGCCCCAGTTCACCTCGTGACTGGGAAAGTGTCGGTGTGACTGTCAGGCGTTTAGTGCTGTGAATGCTATGCGGTAGCTTATTTATATATAATTGATTTATATGTGTGGGGTTAACGTCCCAAAACCACCATATAATATTGAGATGCGCCGTAGTAGAGGGCTCCGGAAATTTCGGCCACCAGGGGTTCTTTGACGTGCACCCATGTCTGAGCACACGAGCCTATGTTATTTTTGCCTCCATCGAAAATGCAGTCGCCGCAGCCAGTATTCGATCCTGCGGCCTGTAGGATCGTAGCTAAGCCACTAGACCACTGTGGCGGGGCTTCTTTGCATATGAAATAATTTGGTGAGCTGACACTACTTGTCCCAGGCAGCAGCTATAAAGGAGCTTGTGATAACCTGTCATCTTGCAGCTTTTTGGTTGGTCGTCTACTCATGTGCGTAGTCGGCGTCGAAGTGAAGACCGCGTCGGCTCTGTCTTAATTTGGATTCTGCTAATTGACTGAGGCTTAACGACCGTTACACTTAGCTGTTTGTATTCATTGATAAGGTTTTAATAAAAGGACGAAAATCTCGGTCGTAATTAGCAAGACCATCATCAGTACTGAGCTACCAAACGTAATCCTGATTAGCAGCATACTAATTGTCATCATATTTGTAAGGGCTTTTAGCATGAATTCACTTAGCCTGCTTATGATTAACTTCGCGTTATTGGCATAACTAAGTTACTTTATCAACTAGCATGCTTTAGTTCGCTCGGTCTTATTTTTACATGACTTCATTAGCATGGTCTTCTCAAGACTTAGCGTAATTTTTCGGCCTTGCCATGTCTTGGCGTAAGTATATTAATATCATAATATATACTGTATATTATATTACTATTGTATAATAATATTACTGTACTACTTTTTTGAAATGAATAATAAACTGAAACTGAAACTAAGTGGCTTGGTCATAGCATGTCCTGGCCTAGATAGCCAAGTATACCGTCCAGACAAATAGCAAATTAGCCGACCGCACGAGCTCGAATACAACCAGACGATGGCAACAAGGAAGACGCACACCAGCCGAGTAGTGCGCTAGATTGTGCAGGCTGGCCGTGATTATTAACACGTGGCTTCGGGTTTAACTGCGGTCGCGATGTTGTAAGACGCTTGGCTGGTACTAATATCTGAGGCCGCCGTGCTGATTATTTCAAAACAGCCTTAGTGCAGGCAATTAAGGCTTCAAAATAAATCTAAATATCCCGTGCCTTTAAGAAAATATCACTATGAAATGTTTCTGACACATTTATTGCATGTGTGCAAATCTGCACTCAGTGGAACGACAAACAAATGAAAGAAGATGCCTCTCCTTTGAAAACACTGCCCAACTTAGTAGGTCATCCTTGACGCGATGACTGGTTCCATTGTAACGAATGAAGTGCAGGGTGCTGAGGGGTGAATTTGTCTTTTTCGTACTGCTGGCTCATTCATGAGGGGCTGTCACCAGAGCTTGGAATGAACCCAAGTTTTACGGAACCCGGCCGATCTTGCATAGGACCACAAATACGCGTCGGTGCATTTACTAACATATCCTTTCTTTCCACTCTCATTTTGAACTCCTCTTTCCGATTACTTCAGCATAGCGCACCCGACAAGTGTCTGATTAACCTTCCTACCTTCTCTCTTGTCTTTAAGTGTGGAGCAGTAAATTTAAGGGGCACGGCTGTCGTGTGCTGCCGTCTTCGCCTGGCGTAACACAAGCAAAACCGCATACATTGTACCCAACTGTAGCATACTGATCATTAAGTCTTCTTCCTCTTGTTCTTCGGGCACCTCATAGATTATTTTAATGCAGGCAAATATACACATGTAGTACAGCCAATTGTAGATATTGAGCACACTGCTAAGAGAAGTTTTCTTCCCCTTCTTCTTCGAGCACATTGATGAATATGTTAGGGGCGGGCACTATACAACTATGGGCTAGGCAAACACGGCAACGCAAACCAGGTATCAAAAATAGGAGGAAAGAAGCGAGAAATATAAAAAAGAGAAAAGAACAAATAAGAACAAAAGTATTTATGAAGAGAAAACTATAAAAAGCACTTAGAAAATGAGCAAGAAACAGGGGAGTAAAAAAAAAGAAAACCGAGGTGTAACAACTCTGCTCCGCACTTCCTTCACAAATACGTCGAAGATGCCTTAATTTTTTTCTTCCCTCGATGCTTTCATTTATTTATTAACGAACTGCTGAATTTATTAACAAATTAAAAAACAAGCGTAAAACTGTCTTTTACAGGCAGACTGTACAGTTAAACTACTTCATTTAGAAGCTGGGTGTGACATATCACAACACTGCGTCCACGTGATGATTCGCGAATTGAATAAGTTCAACAGCTGCGTTCGAAGTAACTTTCTAGGCCCCCTTGACGAGTTATTGGACGGGCATTGGGCGGTGTGTGCGGTTTAAGACTTCTTAGTTTCCTTGTTAGGGGCGAAGCTCCTTCAAGTCGAGCAATGTCGGCAATTATTTCTGATATATGCTATGACGATGACGCTAAACGACACTAAAGAACGAACGCATTCCAGACAGCACATCCCCTTTCTGCCATCACGGCACAGCACATTGCAAGGTACTTACTATACGCAATGACTCTGATGACGATGATGATCATGTACAACGACTGGCTTGTGGTGTATATGACGTCTCGATATGCTCTAGGGTGTATTTCGCCTGAGTTGAAACGACCGACAAACCCAGCAGAACATGCACACACCTGTGTTTGCCAACTTCCGGCTATATCACGGCAAAGCAGTAATAACGAAGGAAAAACGAAATTCACAGCACAACTCAACTTACCAGTTTATCTGAGAATATTGCGGAACGTTCCGTGAGTTTTATGGCCTTGGCAAGGGTTTTGTCTTCAGTTTACAAGCTATAATGAAGACATGAGAACCAAATTGCTTCGTACCTTCGTGAGACTTGGCTCCAGTGTTGGTTCGTTGAATACCGAGGATAATCCAGACCATGTGATCGTGACCATATCGGCGAAAAAAATGGGATTCACGAGGAGCCACAAGTAATTGATGTTCGCTTCCGCTTCGCTCAGATCTTGTTGTTGCTCTCTAAAAAATATAAATTGCGCGAAGTTATCATTCGAGAAGCAAACAACGTGCTAGTGCGTGTCTGGTGTGAAACCAGGGCATGCCCTTTACCTACTATGTATGTAGTGTTATGAAGACAAGAGTGGACAACAAGGCTTTCTGCAATTTTTATCAAGACAAACGGACGATATTAAAATGCACGGGAGCTGTGCCAATGATAGAAAAAATACAGCTGATTTTCCTCGTTACAACTCATAGCGAAATTCGCAATTATTTAGCCATTTCCCTAAAGCGGTCAGCCGCAAACAATTTCGAAAGGGGCAGGTTTTCTATGAATGGACAGAAAATTGAAGAAAGAAACAAAAAGCCGCCCGCATTGTCCCGTGGAGAGATCTCGAGTAAATTTATTGCAGAGTAGGGGAGGGCTATCGCGTGAATATGAGTAATTGAGCATGGTTTAGGAATGCTTGTCTTCATTATTCGTATGTATATAGTGACGTGAGCATAAACGGGGAGAATAGTCAGCTGTAAAATCGGTAAACCGCGGGCAGTTCAAGCTGAAGAGCACCAGTGGCACAATTAATGAGCGCAGAATGGACGTGAACAGGAAGTCCAAACCAAGTATTAGGTCATGCGGACACATTTCAATGACGGCAAACTGAACTAATGTAGGATGAGCGGCAATGGACACACGGGCCGTGCACGATCCCTTGAACATCAGGGGCCTTCCATCAGCGACACAGAAGTGTGCGGGAAGCGGCAGGGCGTGAGCACTTTATGTAGGCGTCGGCGAAGGTTCGCGCTCATTACAGAAATGTGCGCTCCAGTAATCTATAAGGGCAGAAATAGCCACACCGTCAACGTCTAACAAACTTTGTCTCGTCGGAAGCGTCAAGAGAGGATTTGCGGAGGGAGTCGAAAATGCAGCGTCACCTCCGGGCGCTGCACCGTTTAGTTTTCAGGGTAGGCAGAGAGCGGGGTTGATTGGGGACGACGGCCTTCGAGTGTGCGGTGAGCGAGACGACTGGCGACGTCCTGCAGGCGAACGCGACGGACGACCATGCGGTTATGGAGATCGGCTGTTGAACCTTCTGTAGTTGTTGGGTGGAGAAGGGCTGCGCGGCAGATGCGAAGCGGCTGCTTTTCCTGTCGGTATTGAGGTTGAGATGAAGTCCGAGGTGGCGAGGACCAGCGGTAATTGCAGTAACGGACGACATGACCGATACGGTGGCAATGAAAACAAATTGGTCGATTGTCGACGGTTCCCCACGCAGCAGGGTCGTGAGATCGGGCCGTAAACTGCTGCTCGTGATAGGACGCGGGTGGACGCCATGGAGCTCGCTGCGGGCTGGGCAAAGCGCACACCGAGGGAATACCTATGCTGGCGAGTTCTTGGCCGACGATGGCTTGAACCATGTTAGCAGTGAGTGGGGTCGTGTCACTTGCAGTGGTGTGAGCCGAAGCAGAGGCAATGGCTTCAAGTTCGCGCAGTACAATTCGGGTCACCTGATCAGATGAATCTAGAGGTGGCGGCTGTGTTCTTGCACGGTCTTCGCAAGACGACGTTGCAGCCGTATTCAGAAGGCGGGTAAACACGCTGTTAATCCGCCGGCTCTTCGCTAGCTCAAAGCGCCGACATTCTTTTATAATGGCGTCCACTGTAGAAAATTTTTGCAGATGAGGAGGTGAATGCGTCATTCGCAATCCCCTTAAGAATATTGTCACGATGAGTCACAAGTACTGGGGAATATATTGAACGACCGGGTAGCTAGCTCTAAGACGATGCGTCAGTCGTGACTGGCTCTCGAGCCGAGAAGAGACACGCAAATCTTCTTTTTTCCTCCAGATGGTAGAGCCGCTCTTGCAGTCGACCCACTACGTGTGGGTGGCATTATCCCCCCTTTCGAAAAGAAAAAAAGAGTCCCAAAAGGGGGAAAGAAAAGTACATAGCACCACCACGATGTTACAACATAGGCACGTGGAAAAAAAGAAATTGGAAATTCGGATAAAGTAAAAATAGAAATTAACGAGCGTGCCAATATAGGAAAAATCACTGAACGAAGAAGCAAGTTCACAAAAATAAATAAGTAACACAAAGAACGCTGTACGGCAAGAAAAAAGTTATGAACAACGCGCAATAAATGGTTTCATGCGCAACACATGAACGACATCCGACCTCGGTCGTGTCCTACTCCGTGCCTGCGATGTTGAGTCCGGAACCACTTCGTAGTTCACGTCACTGACGCGACGTAACACTTTATAAGGGCCAAAGTACCGGCTCAGTAACTTTTCACTAAGTCCACGGCGGCGGACGGGCGTCCATACCCAAACTTGGTCTCCGGGGTTGTAAAATACTTGACTGTGGCGGATGTTATAGCGCCGTGCGTCTGCCTGCTGTTGCTGGCCGATGTGTAGTCGCGCGAGCTGCCGGGCTTCCTCAGCACGCTCTGCGAATTCATCGGCGTCAGTTGCCAACTCGTCTTCGTCTTGACACGGTAGCATAGAGTCCAGCATGGTCTGCACTTCGCGGCCGTAGAGAAGCCGAAATGGCGTGAATCGCGTGGTCTCTTTCACGGCGGTATTATACGCGAAGGTAACGTAAGGTAAGATCCGGTCCCATGTTTTGTGCTGTACGTCGATGTACATTGAGATCATGTCTGCGATGGTCTTATTCAGTCGCTCGGTAAGTCCGTTGGTTTGCGGGTGGTACGCAGTTGTCTTTCGGGTGTCTGGTGTGCTCAGTTTGAAAACCTCGTCCATAAGCTGCGCCGTAAATGCCGTCCCTCTGTCCTTATTATACTGGAAGGAGCACCGTGTCGTAACACGATGTGACGCATGAAAAATTGTGCTACCTCAGAAGCCGTGGCTCGTGGGATCGCCTGCGTCTCAGCGTAGCGTGTCAAATAGTCGGTCGCGACGATCACCCATTTGTTGCTGTCCGCAGATAGGGGGAATGGCCCGAGAATGTCCATGCCGACTTGGTCGAACGGCGTGCAGGGTGCTTCAATGGGCTGAAGCAAACCAGCTGGCTTAACAGATGGTTGCTTTCGGCGCTGACATTCCCGACAGCTCTTGACGTACTTCTTGACGCTTGCCGAAAGCCCTGGCCAATAGTACCTCTCGCTCACTCTGGCAAGTGTCCGTGAGTAGCCCAGATGACCGGATGTGGGTTCGTCATGGCAAGCGAAGAGGACGTCGTCTCGCATGTCTCGAGGAACCACCAGGAGGTAGGTACGGTTGTTCGAACGAGCGTTCTTCTTGTACAGCACACCCTCTCGAAGGCAGAATGACGGCAACGAGCGGGATAAATGACGTGGTATGATTGTGCCCTGGCCCTCTAAATGATCGATGATCGGACGAATCTCTGCGTCATCCCGCTGCAGTTTACTCAAGTCTGATGAGCTATGGCGCCCAGGAAGCCTTCGTCTTCCTCTGCTTCCTGACTGACGACATGAAGGGGTGCGCGTGACAGTGTGTCAGCGTCTTCATGCTTACGGCCGGACTTATGGACGATGGTGACGTCAAATTCCTGCAGCCGCAAGCTCCACCGTGCTAGCCGTCCTGAAGGGTCGCACAGGCTTGCCAACCAGCAGAGGGCATGGTGGTCCGTCACTACCTTGAAGGGACGACCATAAAGGTACGGGCGAAACTTGGTGATTGCCCACACGACTGCGAGGCACTCTTTCTCCGTAGTGGAATAATTCGCCTCGGCACGGATAGAGAGAGCGGCTGGCGTAGGCTATCACCCTTTCGATGTCGTCTTGACGCTGAACGAGCACTGCACCAAGCCCAACGTTACTAGCGTCAGTATGGACCTCCGTGTCAGCATCATCGTCGAAATGAGCGAGAACGGGTGCTGATTGCATGCGCTGTCGCAGTTCATCAAAAGCTGCTTGTTGCTCGTTTTCCCAGACAAATGGCGTGTCGTCCCTCGTGAGACGAGTCAGAGGTTCTGCTATTTGTGAAAAGCCATGAATGAACCGGCGATAGTAGGCGCACAAACCAAGGAAGCGCTGGACGGCTTTCTTATTGACAGGAGCTGGTAATTCGGCAACAGCGGCAAGCTTGTCTGGATCGGGCCGGACTCCTTCAGCGCTAACTACATGTCCAAGAAATTTCAGTTCTTCATAGCCGAAGTGGCACTTCTGTGGCTTTAAAGTGAGGTCCGCCGATCGGATAGCCTCCAGCACGCTGTGCAGGCGCTGTAGGTGCTGCTCGAACGTGCAGAGAAGACCACCACATCATCAAGGTAGACAAGACAAGTCTGCCACTTGAGCCCTGTGAGGACAGTGTCCATCATTCGCTGGAAAGTTGCCGGCGCTGAACCAAGCCGAAAGGGAGTACTCGAAATTGGTATAGGCCGTCTGGAGTCACGAAGGCTGTCTTTTCGCGGTCTCGCTGATCTACCTCGATTTGCCAGTACCCGCTTTTGAGATCGAGAGAAGTGAAATAATGGGCACGACGAAGTCTATCCAGCGAATCGTCGATACGCGGTAGCGGGTACACATCCTTTTTGGTAACGTTGTTAAGCTTTCGGTAATCGACGCAGAAGCGTAGCGATCCGTCCTCTTTTGACAAGCACGACTGGAGATGACCACGGGCTGTTGGATGGTTCGATAACGCCATCGTCAAGCATTTCGCGAATTTGCGTACGTATCGCTTCACGTTCTTTAGCCGACACGCGGTAGGGGTGCTGGTGTATTGGGCGTGCGTCCTCGTACGTGATGATCCTGTGCTGAGTGATGGACGTCTGGCGGATCTTTGAGCAACTTGCGAAGCAAGACCTGTACTCGAACAAGAGCGCTCGCAGCGCAGTCTGGTTATCGGTGGACAGATCAGGATTGATGTCAATGTTGCTCATTGATGTGTCTGCGTTATCCACTATTTCTGACGTGAGACAATTGGTTACGTTTGCTACTTCGTGGGCAAACGCTATCGAAGTGCCACGGAAAAGGTGTCGATGCTCGTTGCTAAAGTTGGTAACGAGCAATTCAGATCGGCCGTCGCGAACGTGTATTACACTTCTCGCTACACATATGCCTTGCTGCAGGAGGTGTTCTAAATTGTCTCGGCCACCACATCGCCATCGCTCAAACCACAGCATGTTACGTCGACTAGAACACTGGCTCGGGGAGGAAGCGTCACGCTCTGTTCAGAAATACGGAGTACGTCGACACGCATTCCGTCATCCTGCACGTTGATTGCTCGCTGGGCTGAGAACGTGACACGGCGCTCTTTCAGATCAATGATAGCTCCATTTTCCTGTAGAAAATCAACTCCCAGAATGACGTCACGGGAGCATTCACGTAGAACAAGGCAGCTTGCTACGAATGTGTACCCTTGAATCTGTACTCTAGTTGTGCAGGCGCCCAGTGGAGTTACGACATGGCCAACCAGCTGTCCGAATCTGCGAGTTATGCCACGGCGTGATTACTTTCTTCAGCTGCGTTGTCAGTTTCCCGCTCAGTATGGATAGTCTGCGCCGGTGTCCACTAACGCATTAACTACACAACCATCAATTGTTAATGCTATGTCGAGTGAAAGC
>WOVY01005466.1:0-70000 GCA_013436015.1 Rhipicephalus annulatus
TTTCACCCTCTTGTGGATATCAAACAGATTAAGAATGGTGGTGATGACAGTGCCGGTCGTGACATTGTGTGGATAAGAGTTTGATGACCAGATTTTTTTTTCTTTCCAAGTATGACAGTTTTAACACCATAGAAAAATTGTCGGCATGAGCTCGCATTAAATCATTACCCTGCAAGGCATAGCGAGCTGGCTTAGGGAGGAATGTACGAGTGAAAATAGTAGCTTAGTCTGCACTAGCTAGGTTCAGCCAGGAACTCAACCAGTGGCTTGTGTGAGATCCTCATACTTGTTCCAGATCCCAAACATGGAGCTGCGCCAACTGTGGCCCAATAGCCAAGCTGCTCAAGGAACACTCACAAGAACCACATGACACTGCCGCCGACAAGGAGGCAAGGGAGCAGGCGGCGCAGATCATGTTCAAGGTCAGGTGCACAGTCTATTTGACCTCTTACTGCTGCAGAATGAAATATCCTTAAAATTTTATCAGTTGTGACAATCTTTGCAATTACTGACAAGACTTCTTCCTTTTATCGTAAACCTGCTCTCTCTCAGTGCCATAGTTTACTTATAAACTATTACCTATTGTAAAACTATGCCGAAAGAGCATTCTCTCTGTCTTCCTTTGCCATAAATCTTTCTCAAAATGCAACAGGTGCTGTAGATGCTCTTGTCCAGTTGTGACGGTGGATTGCCATAGAATCTGTAGGGGCTACAGACCTCACACACGGCAACCAGCAAAGTTTGAATGTGCAAATGCCTCCAATGCCCTAGGTGTACAGCTGCCTTGAGTCTAACGCAATTGTACTTCAATAGAATGCTGTTACTAAAAGCCACAGCAGGTGCGGGTGTGCAGAGTTATTTTTGAAACTACAAAAACAAAGAAAAAAGAAAAACAGCGTCAGAAGTAAATTAAATCGACAGTCAAGTACACTCTGAATGGTTTTGAGGTGTTGCATGGCCATGTCTATATTTAACATAATGTTACGTGCACATCCTAGTACTCGCACTTTCAGTGTTAAAAAGCATGTATAAATCATCAGGAACCAATGGGCAGATGGTTCTTACCTGCAAAGCTCATTTGAGAGCACCAATGATAATCGGCCTTTTCCATAATGCTATGGCGCATGCACCCTTCCCCGAGCGGTTCTTACTTGCAAAGCTCATTTGAGAGCACCAATGATAATTGGCCTTTTCCATGATGCTATGGCGCATGCACCCTTCCCCGAGCGGAAGTCTCAGAAACGCTTCCTGGTCTCGAAGGTCTTCATATTAGCGAAACCAATTCTCTCGGCCTATACTAAAACCCTAGCAAAATGCCAGAGGACAGCGCAGAAAAATGGAATATTGTGTTGTAGCCGTATTGTAAACAGTAGTACCCAATGAAGTCAGGCTACTTGAGCCTAGTGGCATGCTGCATTATCTATTGTGGCTAACAGCACGAAGACCTAGACATAGAATGGAAGTGGACCCGTGTCCACTTCCGCTCTGTTAGCCACAATGAATCTGCACCGACTCGCCCAATTTTCTATCTTACTTAATGCTGCATTATATGTAACCTTTCACGTATTATGCCTATAATGTACCGATGGGAATTGACTTTGTCGTACTTTTTGCACCAATCTTCTACTTGTTTGGTACGATTGGCACTTTAAAATTATTTCTTCATTGTTAAAAAGTATTTGTATTGACAAATGGCTGCTATTTGGTCGAGAAACCAAATTAAACAGAACACTATTCAATCCACTTACCGAAATTGTGAAACATTGGCATGCCCCTAACAACAGTAGGTGTATGCCTTGTCAAAGATGCCTTTTTACTATGCTGAAATCTTTATGTTGCCGCTTTCAGCTCGCAAACCTCAAATGATCGTAATTTTTCTGTGTGTTATCACATTAAACTGCTGTAATGCAGCACCTGCAATCGTGTTCATATCTCCTGGTTGCTATGAGCATTTGGTGTTTAGTCCTAGAACACTTTTGGAGCATGTGTTTTTCTCCAACAACACAGCAATACACATGCATGTCCCACTTGAAAAAACTTCCCCCCATATTCTCAAGCAATCCTCCAGTAGAAGTTGCCCCTTCAGTTGACCAAGTTGAGTGCAACGGTGCTTCGTGACTGAAGGTGACACAGCGTTCTCACGGATTTCTGCAGAGAGGTAGCACTGCCATAGACTTTCTTTAATCAAAGCAGAGTCTTGAGTAAAGACACATTTAAGAATATTTAGGGTTAATCTATACACATGGAGCTAGCTTCCAATGAGGCCAGACACTAAAAGGAATCCACATAACTGCATCTATTCACACATGCAAGCTCTAACTTTGTCTTGTGTGTATTACTTACTTAGCGAGGGTCATAAGCTTTGAGATAATTTATATCAAAAAGCTCACAGAGAAAATTAGGCACAGGGTCATTTTTGTCAACATTCTGGTTTCCATTTTTTTGTGATACGTACACTGTATTTTAGCTAGAGCGTAAAATAATGTCAAAACTACCATTTATGAAAGAGTGTCCCCACAGCAGCAGATGGGCATGCATTGTTTTTAGTAAATACTTTTCTATTTCATTTATGCGAGGAAATTTAAATTAAGATAAACTGAGAGAGGTTGGGTTGCAGTGGCCAAAGACATGTCTGCTTTAACTCGAGAAAAGTACCTCCAGCAGATCTTGTGCCACATGCATGCTTATATTTTCATCCTTGTTTTTTAGGATGCCAGTGAGAAGCCCAGCACAGCCAGGACTAGCGAAAGCAATTCCACTGAGCAGACAACAACATCGGTGACTCTACCACAGCCAAATGACTCCAACAGCAAAGGGCAGACATCAGCTAATGCAGACAAGAAAGCGACGAATGCTAGCAGCAGTGTCACTAGTGACACATCCACTACAGTTCGGGCCACCCAGTCGGATTCGGTGATCAGAGGCACTACCGAGGACACACCAGACATGGTGAAGCGACGCCTTGCAGCGGCACGAATCCTGGCGCAGCGTGCCGAGCGCCTCGCCCAGCAACAACAGCCACTCGCTGCACTGGCCGAGGAGACGGGCACGGGAAATCGTACGGCAAGAGTGAGCTCGGGAGACAATCTGCGCATGGCATACAACGCGGCGATCTGGCTCATTGGCAGTGCCTTCGTGGGCCTGCTCATACGGCGCGTCTTTTTCTTGTGATCGGCAAGAGCGCGGTTAAATGGCACAAATCTGACGAACTGCTTGTGCTCTCGTATGTGCCTCATGCATCGGGATCATCGAAGTGTGCGTTAGGTGCTAGGTCAATGTCTGAACCACCTGCTTTGAGTGGGTGCCAATGGAACGATCCGCCTGCCTTGCGTAGCGAAATTGACTTAAGTACTGCTGCAAGTATGACAGCTGTCAATCTTATGAAAAAAGTGTTGGTGATATATCCAGTGCTGCATCTCTCAGGTGGTGTGAGACTTGCAAAAAGCCCAGTGAGTCGTATGTAGGGCCTATCCTTCTTGGGGGTCAAAATTCCATGTCTCTGTCTTACGGGTGGCTGGTTTGCAACGTGGTGCAGTTGTGAAAATAAAAAAAGAAGCGGCTTCTCTTAGAGAGTGAGCTTCCCAAGTGGGATTTTAGTCCAATAGGGAATGTTTTGATTGATTTATGTGTGTGGTTTAACGTTCCAAAACCACCATATGTGTACGAGAAACACTGAGAGGAAATGTAACGAATGCGAGTGTGCTGCTGCGTGGTATCCAAGTTTTGTTGCACCTTACATGTCTTTCTAAGCTGCGTGGAACTTATCTAGAATCAACTTTAGTGTGTGTATATATTGTAGAAAACTAGTGGTTAGCTGCCTGACAAATACGCACAACTTTCCAGGAAGCTATGCTCAAAATAATGCAAGCCAGCTCAAGTGAATCTATTGCAATATATGCAACCAGCTGCTTTTCTGTGCCATAGATCTGCCAGTCATCAAAACATGCAACCAATTGATGTGTAAAAGACTATATGGCTAGGGTATTCAGCTGTACTGTTGCCAGCTAGGGTTTTAAGTAACCTGGAAAATGCAAACATTTGTAAACCTGCTAAACAGAGCCGCAACCAGTGATGATAGGAAGCATCTGTGCCACTTGGCTCATTGGCAGTATTTTGTCTCCCACACAGCGGGTTTGGAAGCTACGATGAATTCAGTTCTATGCAGAGTTAACGCTGGAAAACACAGATGAGCTGCCCCCTCTCAAAACAACACTATCAATGCCGCTCCTTCATGTGTAGGTCGCTTGTAAAGTATGCGTATGAAGAAAAGGGGCTTGAAAAAAATACATTCCTACACTTGTGCAATGCCCAGGCTGATGCACATAAATCCTGCATGGTGCCTCCTTCCTCTATCACTGTGAATAAATGGATTTTTACACATCTTCGTGACCATGTGACATCTTTTCAAGCGATGTTTACAGCCTCGATTGCAGTTGGACACTGTACGCCTTTCAGGTGCATATGCAAAGTGCAGTGAAATTGCAGTTGACCAATACAGTTCACAAGAGACGGGATCTGTGAAAACACGAGTTTCCTCAAAGCCTGGGCAGGGGTCCTCGAACTTAAAGCTGCATAAGAACAAAGAGACCAACAACGAATTTTTTTCTTGGTCTAATTCTTTTTACAGCACAACAGAAAGTTCACCATTCGTAGTGTTTGTAGCTGCAGTAGTTCCCAAAAGTATGTAGTTATTTTACTAGCAGTATTTTTTTTTTCTTGTTACCTGAAAGGCTGTAAGACAGATGTACCTTTCCTACACCAACTTTGAGAATCGATAGCGATGTCACCCAGCCCTTCTCAAGATTTTTTTAAAGGTGTCATCGTTCTGATTTTGCAGGAGTTCCTGTAACTATCCACTTTTATTTCCAGATTTTTCCGCTATTTTTGAAAATAAACTGTTACAATGACATGATGTGGCATTTTACGCCTCTGTATTTGAACCATGTTGCGAGCGCCCACACCCAAGGTTGCCTGCACCTGTGTCATGGGTCGCTTGTCCTGGTCTCGTTACTCTTTCAATACACGAGCCCAGCCAAGTCATTGAAAATACCAGTTCACATGTGCATGGCCGTGCCAAGTAGCAGTGCACGTCACTTCTGCGATGAAGCGTAGGTAGCAAGGCACAGCTGCACGAGCACGCTTAAATGTTGCTCCAGGCACGCTGACGAGCAGCAATCATTACGTCATGCAAAGGCAGCACCACTCCAATGCTTACTACTACGCAGACCTATACGTACATTTTTATAGGGTAATATCTTTCAATATAAAGAAACGAACAATATTTTTTACCAACAAAAAATTGTCACCGTGTAAAACAATCAACGGTAATGCGACCTAGTACATTGGATCTGCCCGAGATGCCACAGGTCATTTTTTCAGACTTTCAACGAAGAAATAAAAATGTAAATCTACTTCTCATCAAAAAAATATGGTTGGTTTGAGCCAATGCGACATACAATCTTTCAATCAGTGAAGTTGTGTCATGTTCTGGGCGGTTGTCAGTCCGTTCAAGAGGCAATTTGCCAAAACTACCATGCCATATACCGAGCATTAAATGCACTGAACTTCCATTTAAAGAGAATATGAGAATTAAAACAGCTCAATGGCTTTACATCAATTATTGCAGTAGGTATGTAGTATATTAATCATTTATGCAACGACTGTCAAAGAAGGTTCAATCGTTTACCTCCATAGAGCAGGTATGTACATTTACCATGCAAGCCACACCCTAAATGTGCACATAAAGTGATAACATTTAATTTATGTTAACATTGTTTTATCAAAGTCCACTCAATTGTTCAGTAAGCTCTTATTCTTCCTGCACATGAAAACAATTTATTTTGTGAAAGGAGTTGGAAGTACAAAAAAACAGGAAAAAAAATCATGCCAACCCCATCTACTGTTTGCCGTACTAGAGAATTGGTTCGGGCAAAGTTTTGCACTACAGAGAATAGCAGTAAGATAGTGACGAAACCGCACACTCACATTTATTTATTTAAATGTGTCACACAAGAGATTAAATATTGAATTATAAACTCTCATGGTATAACTGTGTGGATTGCATTCATTGAGAACTCCGTATGACTTTGTGTGTATAACTCTGTGAAGATTGTGTTAACTGGAAAAAGCAGCATAGCAGATAATATATTGTGCTGAAGGTTGGATTACCCAGAAGCGAAGGTGCTCCCAAGGTAGTGGTCAAACATTAAAGCAATCCTTCTACCGTTGTTCCATCTTGGTCTCTCCATCTTTCACACACATATTATTATAACTATTAATGATAATAATAATATCTGGATTGAAACAGACATTAATGTCAAATAATTTACGTCACAGTGACAGCTCATTGCATGACAACGTCTATAACAACACTATTAACAGCAGTGCCCTACTTATTGAGAAATTAAGGTAAGTGCACAAGAACACATGCGCTACAAGTAGGACATTCGCAAAGTGATCCCAATAACGTGAAAGGTATGACCTACAATTGATCGAACTATTTGCACTAAATAAACAACCTTCTGTGTATCAAGAGACGTAAAAGTGCTGCTTATTAATTTCAGTTTTATTATTAAATAAGAAAGATGACACAGTCACGGCGAAAGCTAGAAGAGCAGCCTTTCAGAGCCTTTTCAAAACACTCAATGGGTAACTACTCCAAGCATTCTTGCTTGGTACCCACTAGGGCATTAATAATGAACTTTTGGGTAGCACGCCGGCATTCCCTATGCTATTTTTCACCATTCTTTTGAGAAGTGTGGTATCCCCTAAACACTTGCAAGGAATTTTGTGCCAATTGTCCATGAAGTGGCTGACGACGAGGAATTATGGCTGACGTGGGTATGTGCCACAGTTATTAGGGAAACAAGAACAAGCTTTTGTGACGGCCCACTTGTTATGCTATACACATTATGCGATGACTGGTTGTTCTTTCGATGTTGTAAAACACATTATAAGTTGTATTAACGTGATTGCTTTCCCGACATCAAGCCTGCCTAAGGCAAGTTTGGCAACAAGTTGCAAGCAACCGCATAACTCGGTGGTAAAATATTGGGCTGGCACCCAGCAGATCGGGTTCAAGTCCCACTGTGTCATTGGTGCAAGGTTTTTCCTAATTTCGCGCGATGTGGTTATGGACACCGGTGGTGGCGGCGGACAACGACTGCGCGTGATCCCAAAAGTGATCTCATAACAGCTTTCACTGTAAAAGAACCGCCGGACGTTACTATGGGGGAATGGCACGAGTAGTTCAAAAGTTCCATTTTTGCCAGGTTGCACTGGGCAGGTCCTGCCATCTAGGGGGGCCCAGTTGAACCAAGCACGCCTGCCATCACGCCGGTCATGGCAGGTAATTGTTAAATGGCCGTTGTTGCTGCAGTGGCTCTTGTGCATTAAGGCCGGGCAAGTTGTGCACTTGAAGTCCCTGTACCATGTTATGATTATGAAGCACCGTAGTGGAGGGCTCCGAAAATTTTGGCCACCTTGGATTCTTCAAGGTGCACCTAAATTTAAGCACACTGGCCTAGAGTATTTTCGCATAATGCTGCAGGTGGTATCACGTCTACGGGTGCTTCTAGATCGCCCTTCAAAAAATTGACTGTTCACAGTAAGCCCAAATGATCTCATATGTTGAATGAACGTGAAAATGCAACAGGAAAGCTCAGTGTTGAAACATTTGAGTGTTTGCAGTCACAAATGACGTTGCACACCTCTACCTGCATCATCATTTCGAAAAAGCAAAAAAAGAATTCAGTCTTCATGCTATACTTTCATACCGAGCTCTCTCGCTAATCGTCTGCTGACCACAAGTAATTTAGTTTCACCTTTATTGTAGCATTGCATTTTTCCTGTAAAAAAAAAACACAGGCACAGCCTTAGTAGGAACAGTTCAGGGCTAATTTAATTCATTTTAAACCATATTTATGCTCTTGCTCCCAGTGGGGCGACCTGAATATGCTTTATACATGTGCACTGCTAGCTATTATAGTGCAGTGTGGGACAATTTGTGAGTGCAGTCATTGTTTCATGCATATTATGGACAGCCACTGCACCAATGTGGTACGAAGACTTGTTAGGGCATGAAAGCACCCTTGCCTGAGTGTAACGGGACAAATATACACATGCAATAGCTGCTTGGGAAAGTTAGTGCATATTACTCAAGGTCAACTTAATCACAGTTTGTGGGAATCGATTCTGACTGCGGTCACACAGTCACTTAGGAACCCTTTCCTAAAAAAAGGCCATTCACAGAAGCACAATAATGCAATTTAGATATGCCTATTATATGGTACTGAAACGCAAGTACAATTTCTTCAGTCAACTCTTTCCCACATACACGGTCTAAGAGATCACAACTGCTTTTTGTGATCATTTGTAAAGGCAGCTTTCATAGAACTGCTGTTCACAATGAATACACCTGTGTGAGAGTCATAATAGGGAGTTTTAGAATCGGAGACCCATGGAGCACGAGATCCTATGAAATGCGCAGCTGCCAGGGCACATTCACAAAATCCAAGCTACTCTTGCGCTGTTTTGCTCGCGCTGTCCCAAGACATTGGGAAATTGAAAGGAGCCTTGCATAATTAAAATCTTGCAACGTATGGTGTCCCATGCGTTTGACCAAGTGCCACCTATGCTTGACCCGACTCTAAAACTCTGCTCCTCCCCCAAACATAAGGGTAGCCTACCCAATGCAGCTTGGAAACCCAGTGTGAGGGCCCAGTGTCTTGGGTCCAAAGTTCTAAAACAGGCTAATGAAAAATGTAGCACCCCAATACTTTTCCTTTATAGCTGTGCTGTCATGCCTGTCGTTCATCTGTTTCATGATGTAGACGAGACATGAAACCGTTGTCATGCTGGCACACGCTTCTTGACGTCTTCTGCTTCACTCCCCAAGCAGGTGTGCTTGGCGCACACTCCTTTACTACATTCATTCGTTTGGTGTGGGATGCAATAGCTTGGATGGGTGAGAATAGGTACAGAGAGAGAGAAAGAAAGGGATATACAAATAGCAAGGGAAGAGAAAAAAGAAAAAGATGTAGAAACAGGCACAAAGAAACCGAAAGAGAGAAATGGAGAGAAAGAGGTAGGAACAGAAAGTGGGAGAGGGAAAGAAAAAGAATAGATAGAAAAAAAAAGATGTAAACAGCGAGAAAGAGAATAATATAGAGGGCAAAAGAAATGTGGTGAAGCAGACACAAAAGAGATTTTAATTCCACTATTTGGTCTTATGATTGCCAGGCGATACCTAATCAAACCCAATCGATACTTAGCCAATGCTCATGAAGTACGTGATCATGGAAACACTTGTCAAATCAACGTGTGAATGCACCGAATCAAGTCGGCACCAGCCGACTGCCCACGAGTTTTGCTATAACCCACGTTGGCTCAATATTTCTTCTTATGCGAAATACAGGATATCTAGCTTTCCCAAAGGAAGCAAATCTTTCAATGTTTGAGGGCCAGTCAACAGGCTCCAACTTTTTTTTACACCTTTCAACAAGCTTGGCAAATCGTAGAGTAGGCCGCAGCAATCACGTTTTTTGAATATTACAGCGCTGCACGCTGGGCAAAGCCTCCATTTCAAAAAACGATTTCCGCGCATCCTTTCTGCACTTTACCAACCTCCTTCCATGCGCACCGATGTCAACTCGGCGACGTGACACAGCACATAGCTCGTCGATTGGTCTAGACCACGTCTCAACAAACAGTAGTGAAGTCAATGATAGTTCCTGTTCCCACGGTATCCTCATACAGACAAGACAGAGTTATTCAATCATACGATTTGCGAAACTACCCTTATGATCCATATATCGAAACCCAGATACTTTGCTGCCCCAGTTTTTGGGAGTGAGCAGATTGTCGTGCCACCTGTTGATCAGCACACCAACTATTAACCACATTATTTGTGTTCTTTGTTATTGCTCCCAGACGATGCGACAGTCTGCTAAACCCCAGAAAATCAGGTCAACTGCATGTCCAGGTTTTGAAACGCAGTTTCACTACAAGTCATTATCAGCTGTAAATCGAGCGAGTAGGCATCGGCGAACCGTCGGCTCCGATAGCCAGGCATCTCAGCAAGCGGAAGTACATTGCGACTGATCGAGTTTGCCGATGACGTCAATTGCTGACATGTCACATTGCCGAAGAGGGCGGAGTCACGACGACAGGCTATGCTTTCCACTTCCTCCAAGGAACAAGAGTGGCGAGACCGCACGAAAATTTGAAAGCAGCTGAAAGCGATGTTTTAACCCCGGTAACTTCAATATAGAATGTATTCACCAAACTCTTGAGGCAGCATGTCCACGAAGTTAAAGGGGCACATTTTTCTCTTGATATCAATTTTCGGACATTGGGGTTGTTTACTAGCCTTTTAATTTGCAGGGCCCTGGCCAGCTGCAATTGCAAGCACCTCACTGGCTGCCTTGGCCTTCAGTACTATGAAGCTCATCAATCATGCTGCGGCATGAGCACAGACAACTCAGTGGAGAAATGCAAGGCTCGAAGTCTGCTGTAATGCAAGAAGACTGAACTATTGTCTTGTATACAGGTCTCAAAAATTGGAATAAAGATGCTGACAATATAACATTTTGCTGCCTTCAGAACAGTCTGTGAAGGCAGAATCTACAAGTCACTGAATTTCTAGCGATTGAATAGAAAAAGTATAAAAAAGAAAATGACCTTATGGCATTAATCTTCAAGCAGTGCTTCCCACATGAAACCCCTTCTGGCATTAATCTTCAAGCAGTGCTTCCCACATGAAACCCCTTCGCGAACTTCAAAAGGACTACTGGGCCACACTTTGATGAAAACACCTTACTGGTATGTTAATTGAACATTAGGGAAATGCGTATCAATTCAATATCATTCGCTTTGGCCTGGCAATGGGCTCTGTCAGCAAATGCATGATTTAATTAAAACAAAAAAAGCACCCAGTGCTTCAGCAGAATGTTAGAATCACTTGCCGAGAACACCAGGTAATAAAAATCATTTTAGTGCAGACGACGTATAAACATAGAACCAGTATAACTGTGCGCCCGCCAGTTCGGTATTAACACTCTACACTCTCATGCTGTATTAGACTGACAATGCCACAGTTAATCACTGATGGACAATACAGACACACACACACAAAGTGGGTTGAGTAGCAAAATCTTTATCACACCTGATTATCCAAAAAAAGCGATGAAAAGCCAGGCTGCCTTCGAAATGGCATCTGGCCCCCTTCTTTCTTTTTCAATTCAGAAACTTTTTTTTTTTTCATTCGGGGCGGGAGATAAGGCTGTACAAGGGGGGTGAGATAGTTGATGTGTAAAAAAGCAGCAGCGAGTCCAAAAAGGCAGTTTCGGCACACACACACACCTTCAGGCTGCCACTGCCATGGCTGGTTCAGGGAGAAACCCCTGGTATTTCAGACGCCCAACAGGTCCTCCGGCAGGTGATTTTTGGGATGCTTGTTTTCGAAGTGCTGCTTGTACGTTTTCGGATCTGGCATCTGGGCCTAATGAGCAATGCCAAAAGGATGTACTTCATTAGGCAAAGACAACACTTGCACTTTGCTTGATTCATAAATTAGACACTGGGCTACAATTTACAATTCAGCAAATATGATCGAAGTTAGACAAGATTACAGAGAACAGTCCTAACCGGCAAAATGCGGTTGTGTTCGGTTTAATCGCAGTAGCGCAATTACAGGTTTCAGTGAAATTCGGGCAATCTTCCACTGCATGCCACCGTTCCTCGATTTTACAACCCCGTTGCTTTCGTCTGTCAGGCACAGCACACCACGACTTTCTAACGGCAAATACCCGCTGTCGCAACGATAAAGCGATTTCTCAGCAGTCCAACCTGTCCCTAAACGGCACATCAGTGAATGGGTGCATTACAAGGTCGAGGAAGCACCTCGCGCGCATCCTAGAGGATCTTCGCGGAAGCGGTCACTTGCTGCCGCGTAACCGGCCAACAGCGTCGCTCAGTGGCTCATCTGGTCGTGACCCGCTAACCCACATGACTCGAAGCGAGAGGCCAACGACCTTTTTCTTTGTCACATACCTTGCACACAGTGCATGTGTGGGTTAGAGCTTTGGCAGCAGCCCCCTTCTGGTCACGATTCTGCTGCTTCTTCAGCTGCTCCTGCTTCTTCTGCGCCTTCTGCTGAGACTGAATTTTCTGCTGTCCGCGTGCCATACTCGCAATACCTACGTCACCCAAGACAAAGGAAGAGAGACGACAAACATCGCGTAAGAGACAGCGTGGCAGAGGGAGCGGGCAAGTTACACAGGCACGTTGCACATCGGAAAGACCCGACGTATGGCGTTGCAGACTCCATTATAACGCTACGAACGCTCCACGGTATGCAGTGCGGGCGTTTACTACTCGAAAGCGACATCATTGGTACTCCAAAGATCGCCAGAAAGGCATCGAGGAGGCCTAGCGCTTACCTTTACGTCACTGACGGCAAAGGAAAAAGGAGTTGACGAAACCTGCGCGGTACTTTTCTTCGGCGCCGCTGCCTCCTCGGTGCGTGCTATTTTTTACCCACTTGCTACTCGTGTTGCTGACCGCTGCCGCAACGAGGACAACGAGCGCCCAAATCGCTTCTCGCGAGACCACGCGAGACTTGTCTCGAATGAAGGTTTCTTGCTAGTAGCCAAGCCACATTGAGCCGAAATAAACGGCGCGAGTTCCGCAATCAGCAAAAGCACAGCGCGTGTTCTGTCGCCCGGGAAATTTTTATCAGCTAACGCTTATAAAAAGTATCTGTCACTCATAAAATCAAAGCCTCGTGGCAAACCTTGGTACGGCTAGCAGGCCAGTAAAGACAAACATCGCGCCAAAGCACAGATCTCTTGCTTCGTGCGAGTGGGTGATCAATGGACAGCAGCGTTATCAGGGGGATAAAGTTGATTATCAAATGCGCAGAGAGTGATATGATCATCGCTTTCGTTCAGAGGATGCTTAGCAGACCTACTTACAGCTTGGCAATCAAGCGCGAAGTTGCTTGGGGCTTGCCTCACTTGTCTAAGCTTTTGTTGTGTCAACATGCGACATCAAATTCATTTGAAGCCTTTTGCTTTTCCTGTTGGAGAACTTGGTAGAAAATGTGCAACACATCTACTTGAGTATTACTGTAGTGGTTTGAAGAAAGATAAGCACCCACAACACTGACCGCAGTACCTCTCTTCCCGTAGAAATCCCGGCGGGTACATTGCTGCTCCGGAAATCGAACCCGGTATCATCTGCATCGGAAGCAGACGCTAACCATTTGAACACCGCTGCTGTTCCTGAGCCCCCTGTGCTAAATCAACCTGCAGAGGTTTGAGGCATGGAACTTAAGATCAGGTGTAGGCACGAAATTGAAGCCTATACGTTAGAAGATACATAGCATTCTTGGCTCTTGTAAAACTGTTGCATAACCTTTTGTTAGACTATTGATATAACCTTTGCACATACAACTACTGTGGCACTATGTCAGAGCATTATTTCAGGCGTCTGGACCATTACAAGTCAATTGCAGTACAATGATGAAATGACATTTTAATAGTAGCACACATTTATTACTACTTTCAGAACACACCACAATAAAAACAAACATCTTTGTTTTGTTAGGCTGGTCTTCCAACATGCAAAAGAATTGACAGGCTGGCGATTCACAAATGTCCAGCAAACTAAGCGCTGTCTGTTCCTGCGCTCTCAGTTTGATGAATGTATATAGTCTCGCAACACCAATTACACATGGCAGCACTAACTGTCACCTATGTCAATGTACAAACACTATTTTCCATGTCTAAGAACCACAATGGTCTTGTCAGCACAGGGATTGGCTCAGCACGGCTGTGTGGTCCACACCACAGCTGACCTTCAGAATCTTCGCTGTGAGGCTGACCTGCAATAGAACAGCACCTGCTTTAAAATACAATCACTGAGACGCATGCAATTTTTGCATGCATATATACAAACACACACACAAACATGCACAGACATACCTAAAAAATGGTTTATACCGTATCCTTCCACCCCCCCCTCCCCCTCAGAAAAATATTTCTGACTGCACATCTGGTAACAACATATGATGATTATTGCAATCTTTGTTGTAATTAACAGCAGTTACCCTGAACGGAAAATGTTGATCCATAGAGTGACCGAGGCCAAGGCAGCCATTCCTGTTTTTTCCCCAAGTGTACAGCTCTCCTCTGCCTGGAATAAAGAAACAATAGTAGAACGAGTAGCATATTTGAAATTCGGTTTGCAAGAAAGTGCTATGTTAGGAATCGATGTTAAAAACGCGGCATTTTGTGGCAGTTACATGATTATTGAGAATAGTCACATGTGTTGTGAAACGTGAGGCATTTTTATAAAATTAAATAAAATTTACAGTTTCATACCCCAGAATGGTGGTATGGTGGTTTTGGGACTTTAAACCTCACATATCAATCAATCCAGACTGACGTCATGAGCCGCACGGTCGTTGACCCCGCCTGTAGAGAACGTTGCTGAGAACAAGAGCGGGACTATTTCTTTAGTCGCTGAGGTGATCGGCTGCCACGCTTCGGTCGTCTGAATGTGGCATCTTCCCCTGACTCCTTAAGTTGTGCCCGACTACCAATAATTAGGCAAACTGCATAGCAGGAAAGCCGGCTTGACAATTATGAAAAGGGTCAAATGCGATTATATTATTTAAGACGAGGCTAAGTGGCGAGTGAACATAGTGATGTATTTCCCACAATGTGGTTTGATTAATGGTAACTTGTGTGCAAGTGCACCTAACCACATTGAATATGGAAAAGCAACAATTTGCCCTTCACTAGGCCAAGCAATATATTGGATTGGTATCCAAGTCTGACAACAAAACGAACTGATAGAAGCTATATAAATCTTAAAAAGACTGAGCCAGGTTATTTATTCTGCAGTCAACAAAATCAATGCAATATCTTTGAAGATCTTGTGTGTGTTAAAATGGTATGCTGTGTCATAATTGTCAAGCCGCTCATTCTAACCAGCTGTTAGGTCGCCAGGCGGCTCCCTTTTCATACCCGGGGTAGCTGTGGTAAAGCCTTTGAACAGTGGGTCGTCCTCTCCGGCGCCTTCTAGTGGGTCTCCCTTTTCATAAGAAGAAGAACAGCTCGAGCAGAGTGTCGGTCCTCACATTGACTGTCGCTGTCGTGAATCATCGCGAAGTGTCACCAATAAACCTCTTGACAAACTGTACATCTAATCCTTGGTTCACTAAAACCTTTAGTTGTATGAAAAATAGAAAGAAGCGGATGTATAAGCACGCCAACGCGTAGGTACATCATCATCATGGACTGATTACAAGGCCTACCTTAAATCATACTGCTCCGCCGTGCTCACAGCAAAGGATAAATACTTTTCAAATAATCTGCCACAATTACTCAAGAACAATCCAACAAAGTTGTGGAAAACATTGAGCCCAAATCAAGGAATTTCACAAATCATGTTGCCCACTGACAACGCAGTTGCCCTTTCTGAGAGTGAGTGCTCTGCGGCTTTCAATTCTTTTTCCACGTCCGTATTCACAAGTGAGGATAGCTCAGCGCTACCGCTTGCACATGATTTCGATTATAATTACATGGCACCAATAGACATTACGATCGAGGGCATTGCTTCACAAATAAAAAATCTTAAATTATCTTCATCGTGTGGGATTAATGGAATAAATTCTAAGATACTAAAAAAACACCATATCTATATCTAGCATCATCCTGTTTCACATCTTCAGGCAGTCCTCATCGTCCGGTGTCCTTCCTTCTTTCTAGAGAATAGCAAAGGTAGTGCCTATCTACAAAAATGGAAATAAAAATGCATTTGAAAATTACAGGCCAATCTCGCTTACCTGCATTTGCTGCAAACTGCTGGAACACGTCATTGCTTCGCATGTTTACAAAGATCTCGAGACGAACAACTTTTTTTTCAAATCTACGCGATTTCAGAAAAGGACTTTCTTGTGATACACAATTACTCGAATTTACAACAGATATCCACCCTAACATGAATCACTTCTTACAAACAGACTGCTTATTCCTTGACTTCTCGAAAGCGTTTGATCGCGTTGCACATTGCCGCCTCATATCAAAACTTTCAGCTCTAAAATTTTACTCCTCTATATTGTCATGGCTATGTAACTTTCTATCCAGTTGAGAAAAATTTACTTCTGTTAATGAAGTCGATTCCTCTAAAGCTATCGTTTCTTCTGGTGTGCCGCAGGGTAGCGTCCTTGGACCTCTGTTGTTTTTAATCTACATAAATGATCTGCCTAACAATATCACCTCTCGCATACGAATATTTGCCGATGACTGCATAATTTATCACCCAATAATCAACATTCATGATCATATCACGCTTCAACGAGACCTAGAAATAGTAAACCAGTGGTGTAACACATGGCTCATGACACTAAATGTGTCGAAGTGTCAAATTATGTCGTTCACCCGCAAGCCTGTTAATTCATGGTTTTCTTATCACATCAACAGTAATGTCATATCGCCGACTGCGACCTATAAGTATCTAGGCATGCACCTTACACTTAATCTATCATGGTCAAAGCACATAACTTGCGTATGTGCCAGTGCATCCAAATCATTAGGATTCTTGCGTCGAAACATGCGCAGTCCACCCTCCCCCTTGCGAAAACTTGTGTATCTAACTTTTGTGCGACCGCAGCTTGAGTATGCGTCTTCGATTTGGTCACCACATCAGAAATACCTTATTGACGCATTAGAAATTATTCAGAATAGGGCAAGCCGTTTCATTGATCACAACTATAGTAACCTGTCTAGTAACACGCAAATAAAAAGTACACTATCGTTACCGTTGTTAAGTACCCGCCGTAATATTTTATTACTGTCATTGTTCCATAAGGTCATTCACTCTGACAACTTATCACTATCCTGTTTGAATAATCAAGTCGATACATCGCAAAGATTGCACAACACTCTCAGTTACGCCCGCCTATATGGTGCGACGCAATCATTCAATTTTTTTCCAACTATCTCGCGCTGTTCGTCTCTGGAACAGCTTACCAGACAACATTGCTTCACTTGGAGACCATGACGCTTTTTGTCTTCAATTGAACAAACATTTTTTCACACACTTGGCTTAGTATCCTTGATTTTTATTAGTAAACATTCTTTTTGATAAGCTATTGTAAGGGCGCTTTTCAAACTGATGGTGTCTGTCTGTGATGGTGTCTGTCATACATTTCTTTTTTTTTATAATGACATAATTGTATGGTGGTTGTTATAACTTTTATTGTGCCTGTACTTCGTATTATATTACTCCTACGCAATACTTACTATGTCGTGCGTAAATAATTTTTTTGCACGTATAGTTATCTGTTAATCTCTTTTCTACTTGTTATTTTATTCTATGTCATTTTATTCTACTGCCCTGTAATTGTACACTGTGGAAATCTTCTTTTACAATGTATTGAATTGTACTGTATATTCCCCTCACCCTATGCCTCTTACGGGGCCTGTGAGGTATTCTCAAATAAATAAAAAACCTATGCGCCATGTGCCAGTGCACCAATGTTGTTTTTATTAGCACATATTCTTCCAGCAAATCACTTGGTCTTGAAGATTCCAATTTTACAAGTTGTCACTGTACCCGAGCATTTCGTTTTCAATAAGAGAATCGCCCTTAGAACAATGCTCCCTATGTCAGTTCATGACTTATTTAGTTCCTGTACCCATAAACTTTCAACCATGAATTAAAGGGGAAAAAAGCAACAAAAGTAACCCTGGTGTCTGAGCAAGATTGCTAAATCATTAACTATGCATGCCAGCAAGCTTAATGCTCACCAAAAGCTAGAATGTTAAAAAAAAAAAAAGAAAGCCACATCTTGACTCACTGTTTAGGGCTGCAAAGTGGTTGAGCCCACAGAACAGGTCAACGACCTGGGTGTCAGGGGCGAAGCGATTTGCTCCAAAGAGGGGCCTGGGAAGCAGGGTTGGGATGGTCTTGACAGACACTTCGGGTCCTAGGCCGAGCAAGCCATATCCCCACACGTAGACATCCCCGCTTTCTGCAAATTCAATCGTCACTACTATTTAACAATACTGTATATGGTATTTGTCCCATGTTCAGTGGGCATGACCATAAAAATATTATTTATTATTATTATTATTATTTGATTTGCATACACAGATACACAAGGACACAGAGGAAAGAGGAAGAGAGCAAGCTGACAACTTCCACCTGGAGGGGCACAACGCCTGCTCACTCTTTCGGGAGGAGGGAAGAAACAGAGGAAACAAAGATAAGAGGGGAGAAAAAGGAAGAAGAGAACGAAGTAAAGGAAAAATGATGACGGATTAGACGAGTAGAAGTTAAAAAAATAAAATAATAAAAACCGTCTATAAACAAAATGTAAGGAGAGCTCGGTGGGCTGGTTGCGTCGGGAAGCACAATCTCTCAGAAAGAGGTAGTCATACAGCTTTGGAAGTAAGCAGAATTTCCACCTTGGAGGTGGATGAATACAATCCTGCAAGAATGAGTTCAAGATCTAGAATGACGTCCTGAGCTGGATGATCGGTGACACCGCTATAAGAGAACATGAGCAGGACAATTTCTTTAGTTGCAGAGGCAATTGGCTGTCAAGCTTCCTTAATTTCTCTAAGCTGATCATGTTGCACCTAACTACAACCTGTATTCCAAACTAAGCCTGTTTTTGTGCACTACCAAAAAAATTATGGACCATCTCCCCGAAGATAACTATGATGGGGTACGAAGCAGTAGCGGTGCGCAAGTCATTGACTTGGACGAAACAGGCGTCGACGCGGCTGCTGGAAGAACGGTTTGAACCGAAACTCGGTGTAGCCTTTACTTGAGTAAACATTTCTGTGGAATGCAAAAACACCGGAGGCCGGTTGGGTTTCGTGTAAGTTTCATCGTAGATAAACGAGCCGAAAGAGTGTTTCCACTCAATGTGCGGTTGAGCGCTGCGGGCGGTGGAAAGGGTGAAACAAGAGAGAAGTGGGTTGCGAGCAGGCGCAGGAGCAACACCTCCCAGATGTGTTGGGAGGAGCCAGCAGCTGCTGCGGGTGAGGGAGAAGTCACATCAACGCGCAGCTGCGACTTGAGCTACTTGACATCGTTCCAAAAACTGCGGTGGGGGAAAAACGGTGCAGCGCGTTGGCCCAGAGACACGAACAGACAGCGTTACACGGGCTAGTCAAAGAGCTCATTCGCAACTAAAAACTAATACCAAAAAGAAAACCTACTGCTAAGCTGAAGCCTTTCCAATGTCTTATGGGTTGTGCCTGTCATTAGTTGCATCCGTGTACAGTACACGTGAATTGAAACTGGACAATTCAGAACCAAGTAATGCACATTATTTTTCCTTCTACCTCCTTCAGCTCGGGTCGCAGTGTTGTAATTCGACTCAAATGCATAGATCGCAGCCAACATGGTTTTTAGATACTTGAATAGTCGTGACATGACGCGGTTATCTCAGGCTATTGCTTATACCAGTCATTATACTAAAAATTTCAATGTAGTGCTGCATTGCTATTCTATAACATTAATTACTTGGCACGGACATAAAAATATACAAAAAGATTAAATGAGCGGAAACATTGCTGGTTGATGCACACGGCCTTTATCCAAGCACAAAATTGAAACATTAACAATTACAGATGGCAGCACTAAAATGCATCCATTAAATAGTCATCTTAACGTGTCTTATACAAAACGGTCTGTTGATCATCAGCATTATCAGACAGCAAGCAAACCAACCTACCCGTAACTACTCCACACATTGTACCTCCACTGGCAACAGCCTTAACTTTTCCGTGTGGGAAGTTCAGATTCCTTGCAAAGCACATCTGCAAAGACATATTTGAGAACTTGACTTGAAACAACAACATGGATATGAACACTGCCACATCCTTTGAGCCAGCTTTAAATATTGTTTGGATAACAAACAGGAAAACCAACATACTAACACACCTTCAATCTAAGAGACACTTTTGATTGATAATGGAGTTTTCTTTGAACTAGATGGGCAACAATTAATTGTCTAACCTATGGTACGTGTTACTATATTTTATAATTTGATGTTTTACCTGCCTGTGGTTTGTCTAGTAAAGTTACTTATGTCTGCAGTTTTTCGTTTGATAGCCTTTTGAAATTCTGCAATCTCTCTTGCCAGGAGTCCTTTAGTGCCACCTCTCAAGAGACATCTCACTGTCCACCGGTGATTCTCGTGCCGTCCCCTCTTGAAGAGAGCGGCCAGGAGCCGTGTTTGCCTTTCAAGTGCCGCCAACAGAAGTGGGAGAGACGCTTAATCCTCTAATAGGGGCTGCTTCCACATCTTGAAACCCCTTTTTCCTTTGTTAGGGCCACTTTAAACGGGCCCCGCAAACGACCTTCAGAGCGTCATTTGTCATCTTCTCTGTCGGCTCACGGAGAGAGTGAAAGCGCCGGTCGTCGACGGAAGAAGAAATGCCTGGCGGCGGGCAGACTCACCCTACCAGCCCGAGCAACAGCACCGCTTTTTAAGGGGGACTTAGTGAGTGCTCGTGAATGTTTGTTAAAATGTGACCCAAATTCCTGTTAAAGTTACTTTTGTTTAAATGTTCACAAGTGTTCGACCGTTAACTGGCTGGATAGCGGACGCTTTGATCCTTCAAATGCGAGCTGCGAGACCAGCATAGGTAATTCTAGAGACAAGGAATTGAAAGAGGAACACCACTATGTTCTGGAGGCATTTGAGTAGTCCCAGAAACACAAAATTATGATATCAAAATTTGGGAATCGCTGAGACACGTGACCAAGAGACAGCAGTTCTTGCATCTGTACAAAAGTTGCATTGCCTGCCTTCTCATGAAGCTTGATTGATTGATATGTGGGGTTTTCTATTTACGAGTATTACCCCTGGAAACAACTATGGGCCGCATTTATGATACTTACGAAGCTCATTACGACAGATGCAAAGTACGAAGTAGCGAAATACGATTTTAAACTCGACTGATTGATTTGTGGGGTTTAACGTCCCAAAACCACCATATGATTATGAGAGACGCCATAGTGGAGGGCTCCGGAAATTTCGACCATCTGAGGTTCTTTAAAGTGCATCCAAAACATAAGTACATGGGCCTACAGCATATTTGCCGGCACCGAAAATGCAGCCGCTGCAGCTGAGATTCGATCCTGCGACCTGCGGGTCAGCAGCCGAGTACCTTAGCCACTAATTCATTGCGGCGGGGTTCCTCATTAAGCTTGAATGGAGCTCTGAATTGAGGCACATCTGTGACTGCATCTGTGATGGCTGTGCACTGGCACAACCAACAAATTCCTGCATTCTTCTGCAAGAACTGTAGGTTACATTCGTAACCTATAGTTCTTGCACAATGCCAATACTTTCAACAATGTCCTAACCAGTAAAAAAATCTCAGCAAAATGTCAGATAAATTACATAAATTCCAAACCTAATGTATGCCATTGCTAAATGCTGTGAAGCATTTATTCCACAGCTACTGTGTCGTGAATTATGTCAAGCAGTGATCCACTGTTACTACACAGTAGTTTGAAACTTGCTTTGCAGAAAAAAAGCAATGAACACGTCTTTAGTGATGGAACAAGAGTTGCCATCAACCAGAGATAACAATCCAAGCTGGAACACGCACCTGCTTGTCATCTGTTTGCCTTCCGAACTGGCCATACTCGGAATTCCCCCATCCAAACAGGTCACCAGAGTCTGAAAGACAGTCATGCACATGAGCTTCGCCTGATCTTCATTATTCACATTCAAAGGACCTGATGAGGACAAATAATGCTGTTATGAACCACCAGAAGTCAAAAATAGAAAAAAACTTGTATGAAGCTGCTTGGTACATAGCACTGGCAGGGCTGCCTTCACAAGCGTTTTGGATGTGATAAAGATTGACTGTATGTACTTTAAAAGGTCGTTTGATGGCATTATGTCATCTTATAGCATGCTCCACTGCTAAAGGAAACACTAGGTTAGAAAAGTTTGCAATGACCATTAACCGAAAGTTGTTTACGTTATAAATTTTATCATCTTATCATCCATATGATTCCCTCAATAGAGAAAGGCTTCTCAAGTATACTTGAGATCAAATTTGTTAATTAGACAAAGACTGAACTAGTACACCTGCTTGACAGAAAGAAATCTGTTTCACTTGGTAGCGAAGGAACGAGCAATTATATTACAGCAATAAAAACGACCTAGTCTCTTCAACCGCTTCAATGAATCTCTGAGCAAGGGACAAAACTGGTCCAAGTACATCAAGCCTATTTTAAACTTTGGTTAGTGCCAGCTTAGTCTCCGTATCATACTGCAAGGTTGGCATCAAAAGTTTAGGGATCACTTGGTCTCAGAAAACATTGAATATTTCAGCGAGTTGTAACTGCAGCAAGTTGACGTGCGCAGTACGCGTTGTTAGCACGTTTTAGAACAGCCAGAAAATCTAAAGTGATGGCTGCCTGCTGACGCAGCGGGACTATTCAGCTTTCTTTTTGCGTCTCGTGTTTTCTAACCATTAGATGCTGACTCTTCAACTTTTTCTTGCATCTCGTGGTCTCTAAACATTTGGTGCCGACTGTAGATGTAAAACAGACACAGCTCACCAGACACAGCCAGGATACAGTCTACAGTGCCAGCTATTCGGACGATACGGACTCCACTGAGGTCTCCATTGACACGTTTTGGTATGCCCTGGCTGCCATAGATGCCGAGTCCAGTTTGCCCATCGGCGCTCCATCCACAACTGTACACGGCCCCTTCATCCGTGAGAAAGAGAGTGTGGTCCTGCCCACAAACCACCTTCAGGGAAGAGAAAAATGCGCTGCAATTGAGCTGCTGCTGCATCAACCTAAGCTTTGTCACGTGGAGCCCAAATGTGTTTGTGTGGAGATAAAAACAATCAAATCTGGCATCTTACATGCAAAAATGACAATTTGATTAAGTGGCACACCATAGCGATTACAGATTAATTTTAAGTAATCTATCAGCTTTACGGTCGAAATAAAAATTAAGCTGAGAGACACAAGTTCCGTTTCTGCCTGCCTATTATTTGTATTCTGTTGCTAGCGCTATTGTGGGTCTTCACAAATGCACACAGTGTGTATTTGGAGTGTATTCATTGGTATCTACACTGAATGTACCCACATTAAACCTGGCTCTCGACTTTTATACTACCAAACGTAAGGCAAGTATCCTACAGACACATGCATCAGCAAGGGGGCACAAAAGGGGCACTTGGCCCCCTATCCAAACCATAGCAGCACTCCCCACACTTTTCTGTATGAAATAATACACTTACACCTAAAGAAAACATCGTAACCCCTTGCATATCTCCCACAAGCTCAGGCTCCCATTCTGGGATGTTGTAGGGTTTTGTTTTCCTGATCATAGGATAATGCTACGTCTACAGAGTGGTTCAATTAGAATAAAATTAAGCTCTGCATTATTATGTGGGGAGTGACACGTATTGATTACTTTGGTAATAATTAGTGAGACCAATCAGGAAACATATGACATTTTCTTTTGAATTATAGATTGATAATCAATATTTTTCATCATGCACAGCTGTATAACATATACCTCCAGTTATTTTTCTTATATCCAGTCTCAAAAACTCAAAAAGCGAATGTTATAAAAGTTTCACCATCTTTGTTGCACTAAGTATTTTTGGGAAGCATGTAAGACAAAAATAAAAAGCCTCTCTAACTACAACGGGAAACTTGTACTACAGGTACTCAAAAATCAAGAACCTACATCCACAATTTTCCCACGAATGCCTTGGATCTGACGAGGAGTGGCACAGCTCTCGGGGCTCTCATCCGTGACAACCGGTCTGCCGCACTGCCCGAACGAATTGTTCCCAAATGAGAATGCTGTAAAAGCAAAGGAGATAATTTATGAGTTCTGGTGAATGTTATGTCCCGCAATGCAGTTCGGAATTGCTTCCACATTTACTTGAAACAGTTTAAACTGCTGCAAACAATATTTAACAAGAACAAAAAAAAAACAGGCAGTGTGAAATCTCACAACTTTTTATAACTCAAGACTACAACGCGTGCGCCCATTAAATGTGTGCAGTCCAGGATCGGAAACAAGAACATAAGAATAATGCCCCTATTGCAGAATACACATCAGGAATACATAATTGTCAGTAAAGCAGAAGCAAGTGCAGGAAGAATCACGAGATCCAATGTGACGTCATCAATGCACTAATAAGAAAACAAACTCATATGATTTAGTGCACTTGAAGTTAGGTATGGAGGCAATCAATGATGCTACGTTTATACCTTTTTATAAGTACTGAACATGCCAGTCTACTGAATAATTTCGTCGATGAGACTCACCGCCTTCCTTGTCCGTAAGCACTACACTGTGCGAGCGGCCACAAGCGACACGCAAGATGCGCGTCGACTCGCTCTTTAACGGCAGTGGGATGCCCACTGGCTCAGTCAGTACTTTCAAGGGATGCCCTAAGGAAAATACGAAGACAACGTAAGTACCGAAGCACTAAAACTACTGCACACGTGTCTTAATGACCTTTAATCAGAAAACACTGCCACTTCTGCCAAACAAGCTACATCAGTCACATTACCTAATTAAACTAAATTATTGGCCTTCTAGGAAGTCCAAAACGATCACATTATAAGATATACCACAACGGAGGAACACAGGATTGATGTTGTCCACCTGGAGTCATTTAACATGCACCTGAATCTAAGTATACACAATTTACCCAATCAAAACATGACTGCTATGATGGCGTTCAAACCCGCTACCTTGAGGTCAGCAGCACAATTCCATGGCTGCTAGCCTGCTGTGGAGGTTGTTCTGTGCGCCTGCATTTAGTTTATGTGATAAAAGCAATATGTCACCAGTTCAAAACCTTGAAGTTGCCATGGCAATTCACTGGTTGTGGTATTCTGCTGGTATCTACCAGGTTTATATGTTAATTTGAAGGTGTTAAGGATACATTAAATAGAAATGTGGTATAAATATTTCCATGTATTAAAAGTTAAGAAGCAAGTCAGAAACATCAGACGGTCTCATCCAATCCAGAGAACTGACTCTATTGCACAGCCTAAATGTGAAATTTTGTCTGCTAATGAACAAAATCAGTGATATGATTCATTAGGTAACAAGTGGAAGCAGCTGTTTGCACAGTCTTCATAATGACCAACGAGAAGAAAGGTATGTTCAAATTATAGCAAATTGGCTAATACCATATCACGGAAAACAAATGAGGACAAAAGAAGCGATAACAGATGAACATTGCACTTTTTCTCGTCTGTTATCTCATATATTTTCCTCGTTTCATTCTGTGCTATTTCTCAAGCTGATTTGCAATGAACTAACAAGCCCATTGTGCTACGATTGTTGGTATGTTCAAAGGTGGCTGAACACACCTTGCTGGTATGCAATAAATAACTGCTATAAAGCTGCCTATAAGAAATCCTTGCCTCTGCGCACGCACTGATAGCCGAGCTGGAAGTCTGTGTTGATGCCAGTGCCATAAACTTTGGCGGGATTCTTAATTTTGTCTTCATGCGCTGACAGCAACGTGAATCCGTAGCCACAGGCCACATCGTTGACCTACAAAGCAATAAACTTGAGGTTAACAAAGCATAAAACACGTTAGTAGAAAGAGCATCGAAGTGTAGAAACTGTACACGCTATAATATGGTATCCAGAGAGAGGGGGGTACATTGTTTAAGTGAGGACAATGGTGAAATGAAGCAGCATATGCTTAGACCCCGCGTTGTCGACATTGCTAGATCTTTACTGTGTCAAGTGAGCAAGATGATAAAATCACAAAGACCTTACATAGTTTAGCACATAACTGCATAGCTTCTATCTGGAGCAGCGAACAAAGCAACATTACAGCAGGTCTGTAAATCTCGTATGATCTTTCCTACACAGATGGAGTCAGTGACCACACCTAAACGTATAAATTTGACCAGTTCAAATGATTTAGCCTCATTAACGAGTGACACCAGCTGGCTGTTGCAAGTTCGTAGAGGTTACTGGCGGTTTAAAATGAGTGTAATATAACCGATGGGGCCTTACGTACCAAAACGAGGGACGCCGTAGTGGGGGGGGGGGGGGGGGGGCTTCGGAAATTTTGATCACCTAGGGTTCTTTAACTGGCACATAAATCTAAGCACACGGGCCTACAGCATTTCGCCTCCATTCAAAACGCAGCCAGGATTCGATCTCGCCGCAAGTTGCGCTGCCAGGTCGCAGAGAATCAAGCCGGCGCAGAAGCCGGTGCCGCAGTACGGAGACACGTAATGAGGTCACGGAATCGTAACTACGACGCTTCCTTCGGAGGGTACCGACACGAAAGTTTACAAGGTCGATTACCGTGTAGAACTCGGAGAAAGGCAGCTTGTACGGCTTGTGGTGTCCGGAACGGGGTGCATGTCCGAGTTTCGGTCGCACAAGTTTGTCGTGACCCAAGGCTCCCGTCAGGCAGCTGCCCCAGGCGTAGACCCGTTTCCGGCGCTTGGTCTTTTCACCCGTGTACTGAAACACGGGCAGCTCGTCTTCGGAGGTCAGGGCTTTCGTGCGGTTCCCGCGACGGCCGTGCAACACGCCTGTGCCGCATGGACACAGGATCGACCGCAGATGCCTGATCGTCGCGGCTCGCGTCAAAGCAGTCGTTCCGACCATGACAACTCAAGTTTAGAGGCACCGAGAAGTAAGCAGCCTCCTAACTACAGCAGGCACGGGACTTGGGATGCTAATAGGTTAACCATATGGTTAAATATTGCGACTAAAGCGGCACTTACTGGATACACTCAAGGATAAAGCCATGTTACAGCAGACAGCCTGACGATCGCGCCAACTATTTCAACGGCGTTAGTCATTTCAAACACTTGAAATGAGATTTAAAGTTGAGTTGCTATTATAACTTGTGTCACATTGTAATTCCAAATAAATTGAAGCTTTCATTTTTACAAATGTGAAAATAACACAATAATAAACAATGTTTTGTTAGTTTTGTTATGACTATATAGATGCCGCCACCAAAGCTATATTTTTTGGCGAGTGCTCTTATAGCGCGATATTCAATTTGGCGCGGGCAACGCCGATACAACGGGCACGCAAAATTTGACATTCAGACCGTGGTCGTTCTGGTGCACACAGTTGGTACGAGCTACGGGCGCGATTTCACATTAAATATGAATTTCGCAGATGCAATACCAGAAGCGAAGAAATACGCACGCAAGTAGACACCATGATGAGCCTGGGTCGTACAGCGGCCCACGTAAGGCTAATTGTTAATTAAGCGGGAACGACGCTTGCTACAAGGTCAGTTGTATTAGCGCGAAGAAAGTTTGTGCAGAACCGCCGCAGTAGCCCAATTATCCGGACCACGTCGCACTTACGTAAGCTTGCAGAAACGCTCATAACATGCGGACATCCCCTTGCCCGTAACGAAGATGGTGAAGTAAAGTTTGGAGACTTTTGACATGCATCGGGTGGGTAGACGTGCAGGGTAGGGGTGACGCGTGGATTTTCAACAGTGAGACTGTTTAGCAAACCGTTCCATGTGCGACGAACTGAAAAAAAAAAACTGTTTTCAGAAATGAGTATGCGCCACAGAAATTAGGTAAATCTACTCACCGCAGGTCCGCTAAAGATGAAGAAGGCAAGAGCTGTCCCAACGACAAAAGGCTGTGAAGTGATGGCGGCTGCACCGTGTTTCAGGGCGAGCTTCTGTCTCTGTCTGTGACAATCTCTGTGTGTTTGTGATTGTTCGCGCTTTAACTCGACGGTCCATGAGCTGAGAATCAACGTAGAAACAACCTAGTATCATTTACCTACAGTAGCTAAAGCCCAGAAACAGTGTAGAAGCAATGTCTTCACAATCTCAAGCTTCGCCAGTGTGTACTAGGTGGACAACCCCGACTAGTGAGTTCTAGAGTTACTGTATATGCCACCTTTAGGTTCCGTAGGGAGCACATACAGTAACTCTAGCGAGTTCCTTCCGCGAGCTGCCTTTCTCTGCGGCAACGACGGGGCAGAATTCATAGACGTGCGCACAAAAGAGCCAAGGGGTATTCCACCTCCCAATTTACTAAGGGGGGCGCCAAGTAAGCCCCACTCAGACAGATCTTTCCCCTGTGCAGGTCCTTCTTATTCATTATGAATACATACCCACCCCCTTAGTCAAAGGCGATACCGCAGGGGGCTACAAACTAAAGAAAAAAAAAACTTCATTCGCAATGAACACTTGCTTACTCATGAGATTAATGGCCTACACAGCTCGTCACACCTTTGCCAACTCGGCGGATCTACTTCTCCTGGTCTTCTCGGCGGCCTTGCTGAATGGTTGTGTATTGTGATCGTTTGCACGCGTGCTGGTGAAGACGGATCGAATGCGATTTTTTTTTCTTCTGCTCTGCATCTTTTGCTTTTCTCTACCTAACCACTTTTATTCCCAATACCCTATTCCTTGTACCGACCTGTTGAGGTGTCATCCAAGTGATAGACAGTTACGGGCGGCACTTTTCTCTTCCTTTCACTTACACAATCACTTAGAGACAGAGACTAATGGTTAACAGTTCTAACCGATAAAAGCATTGCGTACAGAATTTCCGTTTCGAATTCAGACCCCCTGATGTCTCTAAATATAAGAAATGCTCGCTTGCAATTTTTACCCCCGGGAAGCGAAAAAAAAGCCAAAGGCATGCTCTCGTGATCAGCACGTTATCTACTGCAAAGCTTATCTTCCGGACTCATACAAGGTAATGGGTTGGGTAGCTAGGGAACAGGGAAGGCGCTTCGAAAAAAAAAAAAAACAGCCCCCTTCTTCTGCATTCTGTATCAGCCAGCACAGGACGTGCGCCATTGAACTTGAGCGGCACGCTGACAGGCTGCGAGCGGCCTTCGTCCGTTCGACCACGAGGTCAAAGATCGACGAGGTAAACACGAGAAAGACAACGAGGCTGTTGTGTGTACGTATACGACCATTCGTCACGGTACATGACACAGTCAAGGACAACTACACCCGCCTGCGGTGTTGCAGCCGATTCGGTTTTCCCCCGCTTTATAACTATCCCACTCTTAGTCTGACAGCTACAGCAACAACGCAAACGCCGTTGCCGCCCTTGAGACATATTCCCAGAAGCTCCTAGGTCTTTAACTTTGGTAATCAGACGTTGTCTTATGAATCGATCATGCAACCCCTGAAGCGAGTCGGACACAGCTGGCAAGTACCTTCGCTCGAAAGCGTGGCGAACCAAAATAGCAGTGCGCGCTGTTTTGAATAATGCTATGACGACTGCGAGACGATGACCAGTTTTTTTTGTGTGTTTTTTATAAGGCTTTCGGGCTCTTAGGTGGAGAACGCAAGGGAGTAGAAAGCAGAACCATTTCTGCTGTGATGATGGTATCTTAATAATGCAGAACGTGTATGGCTGGTTACTGTATAGGTCATTCCAAATTCTGAAGTAAGTGCATCTATAGATCAAGGACACACACACAAAAAAAAAACTAAGAACGAGACACTTATCTCCCCTCAACAATCTATCGCCCCTCAGCCTCAGTGGCTAAGGTACTCGGCTGCTGACCCGCAGGTCGCGGGATCCAATCTCGGCTGTGGCGGCTGCATTTTCGATGGAGGCGAAAATGCTGTAGGCCCGTGTACTCAGATAAGTGTGCACGTTGAAGAACCGCCGGTGGTGGAAATTTTCGGAGTCTTCCACTACGGCGTATCTCATAATCATGTGGTGGTTTTGTGACGTTAAACACCACATATCAATCTATCACGTTTCATGAAAGCACCTATTTATTAGTAATTAATACACCACCACCTATCGAAATTTCAGTGAGGGTACTGGGGGGGGGGATGAGAGACCCCCAGGCCTGAACCCTACCAGACTGCGGGCCTGCCCTCTGTTACCGGGCCACGTATCTTGCTGCCCTTAGTGGTTGCATTTTGTCGTGGACGTGTGTTCTAATGCTGGAAATAAACATTGCTCAAACAGACTTCAGACTTTTCGTCCCAGTAATGCTGGATGTACGATTTTGTGGCGCACTGTCAGTGTAGTACATATACATGCAGCTAGTCTAGCTTGACCTCCCCCTCCTCACGGGCCTTACCCCAGAATAATGGGACACTTACCTTCCTGCGCACGAACGAGAATAGGCAGCACAAGTAATGATTTGCGAATGGAGGTCTTTATTCTGCGTTGTGAATACTTAGTGGGGCGAGAATCAACGCAACGGAACATAACCAAAAAGGCTGTAATATTTAAGTTCTAGTTTACCTAATGTTTGTTTACTTTCTGGCGACTATATATGCGCACTGTTTGTTGAGAAATAAAAAGCGAGTAAAGAGTGGTCACTCCCATAGACCTGGCCTAATCGATTCTAGCGTACCTGGTGGTTGGTGAGAGCAACTACAGCCTGCGCTTACCATTTTGGTTTTACTGGCGCGAATTTTGGATTATTTTGCACAACCGACGTTTGGTTGTGGTGAAATTTAATTACTTCAGACCACTTTTCTGCACCCAAATGGCAAAGCTATTGTTTATAGTTTCGATTTAGCGATTACATATTTTGTCTAACTCAAAAATGTTAGTGCGAATGGAGGTCAAGGCGTAATTTTCATTTCGACTAAGTTGTAATCGAAAGAGATGATGCAGGTAATTATAATTCGCTACGGCTTTATTCATCGCGCTTCTTTTTGTTTTGCTAGTGGCTCAGGTATACTCGGCCTCTGAGCCGCAGGTCACGGGATCAAATCACGGCTGCGGCGGCTGCATTTTCGATGGAGGCGAAAATGCTGTAGGCGCGTGTGCTCAGATTTGGGTGCTCTTAAAAGAACCCTAAGTGGTCGAAACTTCCAGAGTCCTCCACTACGGCGTCTCTCATAATCATATGGTCGTTTTGGAACGTTAAACACTACATATAAATAAATGTTTTTTTTTTTTGAAGGTCAATCTATATGTCAATCAAAGAGGCAGGAGACAGAGTATCCACATTGTTTTTATTCCAAGGCAAGGTAGAGGCTGACCAAATAGAAAGCACGAATTGAGATGAGCATCGCACAGAAAGGCTTTGCTATACTGTCTACGTTGCACAACGTTCACGTCTTGCCACCGCATACAGCCCCAAACTGTTCTTTAGCAAAACCTCGCCATCGTCACAAGCTTCAGAAAAGGTTACAACTGCGTGAATAAGACACCACGTAAGAAACCTAGAAACACGCCCCACACGAAGTGCAACGTCTGTGGGCGTGATTGTGTTTCTTACATGGCGTTTTATTGGCGCGTTCAGTTGTACCTTTTTTTTTTTTCAGAATGAATGACGCAACTAGCCCAACAGCATGTCATTGAACCGAAGCTTCACTTCAAAACGTGCCTCACCTGCTGTCTCACAGACGAAAATTCAGAAGCAGCCGCCGTTGATGAAACCTGCCCGCTGTTATGCCGGGGCTTGTCGCATGCTGTATACACCATGGAGGGTGCGAATCGTAGATGCTGTTTATGACAGTCACGCAAATAGCCACGTAAAGTGTGCTGAATAAATTGCTTTTGTATAAAAAGCATGCGAAATATGGGATTATAATTATTATTTTGTCAAAAAAAAAAAAAAAACATCCCGCCTACGAAGCAACGCTTAAGGCCGTTTCACATGACACAAAAAGTAGCGATTTTCAGGCTGCGAATTCGCTCGCAGCGAAAAAAAAAAAAAAAACGGCAGTTAGCACCCACCGCAGCGGTCCGCGGCGAGCTTCCAACATGTTGGAAATTTTCGCTCTGATCGCAGTGGCCGGAGTGATTTCTGGTCGGGACCCGTCAAAATAGGGCTGGTCCGGCCAAGCCGTCGAAACAGAGTCGACGTGTTTGTTTTGGTAGTGGTCGATGCTGTGCATTTTAAAATGAATTCAGACTGGAATGATTAAACAAGCAAGCCCTTCGTTACCGTTCACGGTAACTTCATGATATCATAATGCACATATTATAACATTACAATTGTGTCTGTCACAATAAGCGGTGGCAAGAACTCGCCGCTCCAGTCGTAGAGCGAAAATCGCGGACTGTTTGCGGTCCATGTGAAACGAAACCGCCATTAGCAGCGGTTGCGAACAGCGCGAATGGAGCGAACGGAACGGTTTTTTTTTTTTTCGCTGCAATCGCGGCGTGTGAAACAGCCTTTACATACGTGGCATATTAATGCACCGCCTCTACCCAACGCCACATGGCTACATGTGCCCATTCTGCAGCGTACCGGACACACTGGCACACTTGCTCCTGGAATGCCAGTGCCATGCAAAACCATGATGTGCAACTGGAGCGGGACCATGCCCCAAGAATAAACGACGACCTCTTAATGGAAACGTGGGAGGCCAAGCTCGTCCACGAGGACCTGGAAGACCAGTGACAACTCGTCACCAGGGCCAAGAGGGGAGTCGAAGCCAGAGGGTTTCTGGACTAGGGAACCCTCCCATCTTAGGGTGACACCAGGCCTCGCTCAGAACACTGTTTTCTAAATAAATGCTTATTTCTCTCTCCGTTGGATTGATGATGATTTTTTTTTTTGTTTTTTGCACTTGCGTCCCTTGGCGTTTGGTGAGAGCACTTTAGTTGGTTATGTAGTCGTGACGTACTTCCCGAGGCCAGGTTTCGTGGAGTGTCCTTTCGACATTTTTTTCCTCAGTGCACATGTCCAAACTTCGACTAGATATTTCAGCAACACTCTCTCTATCCGTGGCTATACGAGTGAACTCTCAGTTTTGTACGACAGCTTTCGAAAATGGTGGAATCGACGAAGCCATGTGCGCGCCGCAGGCATGCAAGCGATAAATTGGCGGCCCACGGGCTGCCTGTTTGAAAAGCCTGCTCTAAAGGGTTCAACAGTTCTGACTTTTGCGCTTGTCGTGTTCGTTAACCTATCTACCTACCTACCTACCTACCTACCTACCTACCTACCTACCTACCTACCTACCTACCTACCTACCTACCTACCTACCTACCTACCTACCCTACCTACCTACCTACCTACCTACCTACCTACCTACCTACCTACCTACCTACCTACCTACCTACCTACCTACCTACCTACCTACCTACCTACCTACCTACCTACCTACCTACCTACCTACCTACCTACCTACCTACCTACCTACCTACCTACCTACCTACCTACCTACCTACCTACCTACCTACCTACCGTACCTACCTACCTACCTACCTACCTACCTACCCTACCTACCTACCTACCTACCTACCTACCTACCTACCATACCTACCTACCTACCTACCTACCTACCTACCTACCTACCTACCTACCTACCTACCTACCTACCTACCTACCTACCTACCTACCTACCTACCTACCTACCTACCTACCTACCTACCTACCTACCTACCCTACCTACCTACCTACCTACCTACCTACCTACCTACCTACCTACCTACCTACCTACCTACCCTACCTACCTACCTACCTACCTACCTACCTACCTACCTACCTACCTACCTACCTACCTACCTACCTACCTACCTACCTACCTACCTACCTACCTACCTACCTACGGACCGAACCTGACCTCGACCGACCGACTCGGACCGACGATCCGACCGGACCTACTACCGCCGACCGACCTAACCGACCGACCGACCGACCGACCACCTACGACCGACCGACCTACCTGACCTCCTACCTACCGTACAGACCTGACCGACAGACCGACCGACAACCTACCTGACCGACTACCGACATACCGACGACTACGACCTACCATACCTGACGACCTCCTTACCTATCTATCGATCTATCTATGAGCTATCTATTATCTATCTATCTATCTATCTATTATCTATCTATCTATCTATCCATCTATCTATCTATCTATCTATCTAAGTTAACTAACTTACGGACTAACTAAATAACTGGACTGACGTTACAGACTATCTAGCTAAATAATAGTGTTACTAATTAATATATTAATTAACGAATCTACCTATAAAGCAACTCGGCTGTACAGCTACCAGACGTGACCTTATAACGTTCACGTTGCTTCACGGTAGAACAGCCGAACTTAAAAGCTTGTGATGTAATCTCAAAGAAAATAAATGAACGGCAAACGCTTCGAAGGAAGCGTTCGCCGTACACTCATTTCCTGGCAACGTTCGTGCTCTTCGAGCCCACGCTTTCTCGACATTTTACTTCCGCTTGTCGGCAAGAGTATAAGTGCGCAAAGCAAACATTTCAGGGGTCGGGCGTCCGTGGTTGGTGTGCGTATCGTACTTTTCCTGTTAGCTGCCATTCAGGGCTGAGTCTTGCCTTAGCTCTTTGCATCTTGAAGAATGGGCTAATATTATTTCAATACCTCGCCGAAGCCCTTTCAATCCCCACAAAGACGTGCGGGTTATGCGGACACGCTTGCAAAGCCTTATCACACGCACTGACCCACGCGAAGATATATATATATATATATATATATATATATATATATATATATATATATATATATATATATATATATATATAAAGAAGACACACGTCGAAAAATGGAAAGGTTTCTTTACGTTTCGGCCGTGGGACCGGCCTTCGTCAGAATAACCGTTAGTACAATGTTATTCTGACGAAGGCCGGTCGCACGGCCGAAACGTAAAGAAACCTTTCCATTTTTCGACGTGTGTCTTCTTTTTATTCATACTATTTAACCGGCGTCCAAGAATTTATTCCCCGCAAATATATATATATATATATATATATATATATATATATATATATATATATATATATATATATATATATATATATATATATATATATATATATATGAGGGATAGAGGTGTTCGAACCCAAGGGCTCGTTTTCCGTGTTCTGACACAATATTAATCAGATCTAACAGACAATATGCCAAGGAATGTATAGGGGAAGTTATTAGAACAAATGGGATGTAAATAAGAAGAAAGAAAAGTGGGTGAAAAAATAACCAGTCGTGAGCAGGAATCGAACCTACGACCTTTGAATAACGCGTTCAATGCTCTAACCACTGAGATATCACATTGATTGATTTGAGTGATTGATTTGTGGGGTTTAACGTCCCAAAAACCACCATATGATTATGAGAGTCGCCGTAGTGGAGGGCTCCGGAAATTTCGACCACCTGGGGACTGGGGTACTTTAACGTGCACCCAAATCTGAGCACACGGGCCTACAACATTTCCGCCTCCATCGGAAATTCGGAAATGCAGCCGACCTGCGGGTCAGCAGCCGACCACTGAGCTATCACAGCGGCCTATATATATATATATATATATATATATATATATATATATATATATATATATATATATATATATATATATATATATTTATGTATATATATATAAAGTACTGAATTTGCGATGGTCTGCCGGCCGCTTGCAAAAAGGTTCACTGTATGGGCACCGAGCAATTTATGGTGCCATTTCCCCGAAGGGCCCACGGCAACGGGAATGAGTGTGCAACAATTTTTAGATTGTGTTCCTAAGATACACTGGGCTGTCTAACATATATATAGTGACATACATCTCAGGAGATACTCAGGCGGAACAAATACCGGGCACGTAGGCCAGGCTAACCCCACTTGCGGCTACATGGTCGAGTGTGCGATACCATTTGGAATAACTGGAAATCAGCATTTCCATTTGAGCACGTTCGCGTTTCCAAATGGTTTCAGCAGTTTGCTTCTTTTTTTTTCTGTTCAATGAGAGGTATACGGCACCGGAACTAGAAATTGTAAAGGTGAAAGCGCTTACGCTACATACGCTATCCCAATTTGCGCAGCAGGGCAACGCGTACACAGGACATAACTACGCGTGAAACTCGTGCACATGTGTGCTCGTTCCGGGTTGTAATCGTCGAAGATTGAGGTCGGGCGAACAGACCGCATAAAAGGCGGCGCGTACCTTACCCGCTGTATGTCGACCTCTATACGGCCATTGTCAGACCTCGCGTGCCACGGAGCCCCGTTTCGAGAAGCGCAAATCCAACAGAACTGCCCCGATAAGGCTATAAACCGGGCAAACTGTGCGAGATTAGCCCACCGTTCACGCGATGTGCCCGCGTTTACGTTCGCAAAGCCATCCGGAAGTCCCCTTCCACGAATTAGGCAAATCAGCGCGCGCTTTTGGACCGGAAATTGTGTAGAAAACGATCGGCGGTCGTAGAATGGGCGAGGTGCATGCGATTGGAACCTATTACGTATGTGCGTTCGATGTTTGCTTAACATTGCTTCATTTTGCGGAGGACATTGGAGCAACTTGGTTTGAGGCTATAGACAGTTCAGCATATATCTGAATGATGCGGTCTTAACGCATTAAATTATGAAGCGAATGAACACATAAGCACGCCTCAGTGTATACGCGGCACCGAATGACTAAGCGAATTTTCATAATCGCAGCGACATTTCAGAGGGCGACACGACTCGATTGCTGAATGCGCTGGGACTGGTATATAATCCGTTAGTACAAGTATTTTCGACGCTGCCCAGACAACACAGAGCCATCCTTTGGATTTACCTAGGGTACACTGCTTAGGATGTGTGGGAACTTCTAAGGATGTCCCAAATATTTCCCGGAAACCTCCATGAAGGCCCCAAAATGAGACACAAAACGAGATCCTTAGGACATCCCGCACGTATGCCATCTTGGGAATATAATGGGATTATATTTGGATGTTGCACATTCCACTTTATCCACAAATTACCAGTACATGCATAATTTGAAGGACGCGTGGTAGTTAGTAGAAATAACTGTCTTTTTGAAAGTCTTGCATTTCTTTACATGTTTTTAATACCCCTCAATGTGCTCTTCCAGCGATGCAATGCACTCCTGATTTTCCACGTGACTGTAGGCTTATAACACGTTCAGTGGTTCTTTGCTTGTTGTTTTGCAAATCTTGAAAACACTGCTCTATTATGTGTTTTCATCTGCTTATTTAATATGTGTATATTTATGAAGGGTTGCGCAAGTTCTATATATATGTACAGGTGCGTTAATATGATGGCTGGAAATGTACACTAATTCATGAAGGAATGTGCATATATGAGAATATCAGTAAGTAGATTAATTGAAACTGCGTGGGATGCTATATACCATGTCCATTAAACATCCCATAAGAGGACATGAATGGGTGGATGCATGCAGATCTCACGCATGCATCCACCCATTCACGTCCTCTTCCGGGATATTTAGTGGACATACGTTCGCTGAAGTCTACAGGACATCCATACGACTTCCTTTATTGGATGTGGGACTTAGGTACTTGTTTGGGGCATCCTTAGGACTTTTTGTGTTGTCTGGGTGTTGAGTTCCGCCGTGTTTGGAATTCCGCTTTATTGGCACCTTTGAACCACTCACAGACGCTTTAGCATCCTAATGGTTCAATAAAACCGGTGGCAATGGTGGAATTTTATTCAAACCCTGGACAAAGAATCCGTGGCCCGAAGAGGAACGTCGATGCATTTTCCGTCAACCAACTGTCCAAGGCAGTGACGCATCCAACTGGTTTCAACTGGTATTAACTGGTATCAGCTGGTCCATGTTGGGAACTAACTGATCCCAGGTGATTTCAGTTGCAACTGGTTCCAGTGAGCAACTGGCACCAGTTACAACTTCATTGGTTCAAGTAGGGGACTAATTGGTCCCAGCTGATCCCAGTTGCAACTGGTTCCATTTAGCAGCTGGTATAAAGACATTGTCTTAATTCGAAAAGTACATAGCGCAATAACAATAACACTACGGCCTGTTCTACCACTGTTTTAGCCACGCAGGACTATCACAATAATGTTATTGTTTGTCGCTGGTGTTGCATTCCAGAAACCGCCACTCCCGGAAAGCGAGAGAGCATATGTCATCTCGCTTCATCTTAATTTTTTTTTTATTCATCGTGACCCATGTTGTAATTTATCCTTTGGACACGACCAACTGGGGGAGGAGGGAGGACGCTGCAGGGAAACTTTGACTCCCCCTCCTCCATAAAGGGATACGCACGCGTGTGGGCGCGTGCGATGTGTGTTTTGGAACAAGTCAAGTGTAACACGAACTCCAGAAGAAACGTCAGAGTGTTCGTTTGATTGCGCATGACTTTTTAATAAGGTGTTTCCAGCACCATAGTGAGAGGTATTAAATTAAAATCTCTTCACAGAGAGTAGTATGTATACACCCATTCTGATGTGAATGTATTCAGTCGGTTTGACGTCATTCGTCAAACACGCAGAGTTGGCGACCAGGACTCGGGGAAGAAGAAGCCGCTGGACAGCAGCCAAGAGAAGAACAGCACAGCTATGGTGATGAGCAGCAAGAACTCGACGCTGGGCTTGGTAAGCAGCGCCCCTTTGCCGTCGCCCGAGGCGGTAAAATCAGGACCCGTGCAGAGCGCGCTGCGCACGCGCTGTTCGTAGCCCAAGATGGCGTCCCGCGCCCCGGGCCAAGTGTGCGGTCCTTGTAGACGGTACTGGTACGACAGGCTGGGACCGACCAGCAGCCGGTATGCGAGCTGCGGGTCTTTGAGGGCGAGGCGTGCCAGGTTAGGCTTGACGCCGATCTCGTTGGCCAGCTGCGAACAGACGCGCAATAAGGTTAAACAGATAGTTTGCCTAGTTGGTTGGGATTCGTCGCAGATGAAGGTTGACGCGCAAAAAGAGACACAATAGGAAAAAAAATAGACAACACAAACGTGACCTATCAAGCGAAATGTTCATACATTGTGTGGGAAAGAAGGTAGAGCAAAAAACTCATTTTCGCTTGCTGTGAAATGACGGCTTTATCCTTCAATCTGCGGAAGTTCTCTTGAAACCCTTTTCGACGGTTACGTTTTTTTTGTCTGCTCATATAAGTATAGTCTAAAAAGTATAATTTAAGGTGCTCACAAATCAGCGACAAAGTCAGCTATCGCACTGACTGTGCCGTTGTCATCACCAACGTCGTCATTTATGCATTTACCTTAAGTATACATTTAACCGGGCATCATACACAAGGTGAGGGAATCTAACAGCGTTGATGCTGTATATAATAGAGCGAATGATGGAGCAAAGGAGTCAACTACGTAAGAAAAAGTATAGAGCACACAGGAGAAAGTAAGGCTTCAGCATCCATCTTCGCCAAAAAGAAAAAAAAAACAAGCTTCCATCTTTTGCTACAGAAACGTATACACTTATTGACAGGACATAACTAACACGTACGCATCTGAAACAACTTAACTCATAATGACATAACAACGATCAAATATATATAAGGCGCAGCATTTGGTGACAAACCAGAAGGGTAACGGAAGAATCCGTTTGCCTATCGCGAGACTGTATTGATTTGTAATGAGGGCGCAATAATAACTGATAATGCATTCTCAACACAAAAAGGTTTACTATGAATTGTCGGGGCTCAATGAGAAACTGCATTACTTGGGACATGTTCACACCACACGTCAGATTTACAAGACACAACTGTCAGCGTGTGCGTATACACTCGGCGCTTCTCAGAGCGCACATGGTTTCGCTTCGTGATACAAAGAACGGCGGATGAGAATAATTTGTAAAATTTTAACGGATATTACGCTGTTCGCTACTTCCGATCACATTCGCGCAAAGCTACTTTTTTTTCCGCACGAGTTGCAGTGAGACAAAAAAAAAAAGAATGTAAGAGGATCGCCACGCGATTTCCGCCGTGAAGCCCCTCTCGGTTCACGTTTTCCGCCGTCCTTGTCGGTCGTTTTTCGCTTCGGTGGAACGTGACCTAAAAAAAATATACATCACTCGCATCTTTTCTTCTTGATTTTCACAGGAAGCAGACTCAGCGTCTGCGTAAGGTAGGAAGCACGTGGCGCCGGCGTTTCTGCCATGCACGTTTGCCAGTTGAACACGCGCGAGTTCGTTATTGCGAGGGGATGCGAAATGGCTGCGCCCGACGAGCAGTGGCGAGCAATACCGGTCTCGGAGTCGCGCCTTGTTGCCGGCGTTGTTCGTGATCCGTGTCGACGCGCGAGATCGTCGGCTTTACTTGTTGCTATACGCTGTGCGTGTGGCGACAGCGTTCGTATCGCGATTGAACACTGAAGAACACGTCCACTCCAGGCCACCCCATGGAATTGCCAGTAACGCTTTTGTGGCGTGTAAAGCACTGGAGCTGCTTTGCCATGGGCCTTGAATATCTGTCAACTCCAAGTTTGAGTCCCGTTGTAGTTCTAAGGCCGTCTTCAGGGACTGCCTGTCTAGTGCGTATTTCGCGCGCTCGTAGAAAACGTGATTGATGTCTTATAGGAGAATATATTGGACACAGAATGGCGAGTCTGACAGTCCAATTTTGTTCCTGAAGCCTTCCGCTAGTGCAAAATGAAATAGATGACAAAAACATCTAGTTCAGCGATGTATTCATTACATTATTCGTAATTATATTTATATTTCGACACACACATTATATATATATATATATATATATATATATATATATATATATATATATATATATATATATATATATATATATATATATATATATATGAGATCTAACAGACAAGAATGCCAAGGAAAGTATAGGGGAAGATATTCGGATCCTGCCCACGGCAAGTTATCTGTTCACCCACTTCTCTTCATATTTACATTACAATTTGGTCTAATATCTTCCCCTATACTTTCCTTGGCATCATTGACTGTTAGATTTCACACACACACATATATATATATATGAAGAGTGAAAGAGAGAGCACTGATATGTGAACAGTCTCGAGCGTAGATGTGAAATCATTTTTAATGCTGATCACGAAGCTACAAGAAGCCTTGAAAGTACAAATTCCCAACATTGATGAAACGTTCTTGAAGGACAGCCAACCACGTCACTGGTTGACGTGAAGGTCAATTTTGATAGTCTGATATTTTTACTCGAGTTTCCTGTACGTCACTGGTAATTATTTGTTACGTCTCACTGCGCGACCTAATTATTTTTGCTGCACTGATTGTTGAGGAAATATGATTTGATATGTGGGGTTTAACGTCCCAAAACCACCATATGATTATGAGAGACGCCGTAGTGGAGGGCTCCGGAAATTTCGACCACCTGATTGTTGGGGAAATAGCTGCTCTTATTGCTTAGCCACTGACGTACGTGTAATTACCGGTTGGTATATGCCTGCTGTACATGTGATTACCTCTCGCTGCGACGAGATATAGCAAAGATCCAAGTGTTTGGTTGTATCGTAAGCTTTCCAGAAGGCTTTCCCCTAATATTTCCCCTAAGCTTCGCCTTCAAGAGTTGAACGCGATAGTGAAATCCAGACCTTAGTGCACCAACCGCTAAGTGCATACTTATTAATACGTTTTGTTATATACACACGGAGGCACACAAACACGCACACAGTAGATTAGGCCAGTGCACGATATTATCGCCGAATGGGCTCGTTTTCATCGTGACACCTGTCGAACAAATGCGTTAAAGGGGCCCTGAAACACTGTTTCAAGTAACCGTGAAATGAGTTCTCTAGAAGAGCTTATTGCCTCACGAATTCAAAGCCGCAAAAATTGTAAGAATCCATCCAGTGCGAGTGGAGTTACAAAGGTTTGTCGCATGCTGCAATTGCTGATTTGATATGTGGGGTTTAACGTCCCAAAACCACCATATGATTATGAGAGACGCCGTAGTGGAGGGCTCCGGAAATTTAGACCACCTGGGGTTCTTTAACGTGCACCCAAATCTGGGCACACGGACCTACAACATTTCCGCCTCCGTCAGAAATGCAGCCGCCGCAGCCGGGATTCGAACCCGCGACCTGCGGGTCAGCAGCCGAGTACCTTAGCCACTAGACCACCGCAGCGGGGCGGCTGTTATTGCATTATCTCTTCTCTCGCACCGACAAAACCGCTGGAAGCTAAGTAGGGAGGGGTGGCAGGGCAAAGAAACTACCGCGCCTCGTGACCTTAAGCATTTTTTTTCTTCGAACGCGTGGCTTTTTCAGTGTGATCGTGCGCGCACGCGTGGACAAGTAGCGGCCTCCCGTGGCAATCTCGGTAACTTAATTTTTCGGTCACAGATGCACATACGATTTTTCTCTCACAACCAACGGGGCCAACACCGGTGGCGGGTTTTCTGCGACACTATCTTTCTAACGCTATCGCGTTAAAACGTGCCTATACACTGACCGAAATGTGCGAAGATGGCTCGCAGTAATGGGCACTGACGCACGAGTATCTCGCATGGGGACAGAGGTTCGTCGAGTCCGCAGTGAAAGCCGAAATCCAAGATGCAATCGCGAAATTTCGAGAGTCCCTGAGGGAGTCGTATTCTGATGTTATCTGCTGTACATTATCGTCGCTGGAGCACATAGGCGTGAACACTGAAGAGGCAGCGGAGGTTGGGGGGGGGGGGGGGGCGTGGCCGCTCTTGCTTTTCCTTTTTGCATGAAGTCTAACACTGAGTCGTTAAGTCGTAAACTGAATTGCGCCGTTACACAACATACCCTTGAACAAGAGTGTACCCCCAAACTCTCTCATCACATGAAGTCTGTACCGAGGTGTGTGGGTGGAAGTGGGGGACGAAACCTTGAGCCACCTCCCTTACTCAACGCCACTGCTGCCACCCAGGCTTTGTTCTATTTAAAGTTCACGAGGATGGCGTGGGGGTCAGTTGATGTTGGCACATATATTTAGAAAGTTAGGTTACAGCGCACACAGACGGGGACAAAATTTCCAGCGTGTGTCTTGCTTCTTCTTCCTTCTGTGCCCGTATTTGTGTATTCGAAGTTACTTCACAGGATACTGGAAACTGAGCATATCGTTTGGTTCATTGAGTGCTTGGCCCTGTCTTCTTTTTCGGCGTCCTTGTTTTTAGCATTGTTTTACAGTCGTGAAGACTACAAACTAGCTATACGTACACATGCACATCAAAGCATATCTATAAGATACATCCTTCGGAATGGCCACCATTTCTTCAGTGGGTAGTTGCCTCTCAGAGGCAACTACCCACTGATTGTTCGTATGTTTTTTTTTAGGGGCGAAGCTCCTTAGGGCGTGGGCTGTGCGTCCCCTGTAGCCTGTATGTAGCCACCTCTAGTTTAGTTCTTGCAGTGTTCACTAGATGGCGGTACCGTCCCCTGTATCTAGCCACCTCTAGTTTAGTTCTTGCAGTGTTCACTAGATGGCGGTACCGTATCCTGTATGTAGCCACCTCTCGTTTAGTTCTTGTAGTGTTTACTAGATGGTGGTACTTGTAGCTGATGATGAAAAGATGCAAGATATTATAAACTAGAAAGCGGTACTTGTAGTTGATGAAAGACGCGAGATCTTATAAAATAGGAATGATGTCACATATGGCGCGTGTCATTGGTTGAAGACAATCGTTCGATTTAGTGCGGTGACGTACGCTAGGGGGAGTGATGTAATAGAATCGAGTGGGCAAAATGTACAGAGGATTCATGGTTTACCAGGTTTACCTCCGGAGCTTCGCCCACTCATCATCATTCACTTCGTGGATATGGCGGAATTTTTTTCCATTTGCGGCCACGCCTAGCGCATGCAGCCTTACCGCTCAACTCTTCAAGCACGGTCACCATCGTTGCCAGAAGAAAATACGTCAAACGCAAGATCAGCAAAATTATATAGTACAGGCGCACAATGCGCGTGGCACGTGTCTCTTAATAGCCGACCACCACAACAGAGGGAAAATGCTCAATAATTTATGGAAAGTGGGGAGCATCACGCTATGCGAGATTAATTGACATTTAAACTCTGAGGTCACCCAGACGAATGCCAAGAAACTTTCCTTCGCTCGACAAGCCTTTTGAACTGTTTCTGGTATTCCGGTAGTGGCGATATTCAAATATTCATGCTCGCTAAATGTTTCATCGTTTGTCAAGTGACGGAGGTTACCGTCTGTAGCTGCCAGAATTAGACAGCAGTCATGCGGGCTGTGTTAATGGTTACTAATGACTCTCATTGGCGCCCGTGTTACAGGTCCACGTCGTGTTCCTTAATAGTGGCCGTAGCCATCAAATGTACTTCAATAGGACGAGTGGTCAACCGAACTGTCAGCCGCGGTGCATCTTCAGCGGCCTACTTAAATAAGTTGCTTCTTTGGGTTCAGTGTAACAAGCTGGACGAGTGCGCATAAAAGACGTACCTCGTGAACGCCTTGCAAAGCCTTGCTGAGGTGGTTCAGCTCTTGCGTGAATAATAAATTTAACGAGGCAGTGGACACGCACGAAGAAAGCACGCTTCTTCGACCGTGAGTTTGTATTTCTGCCGTCCTGACATGTTGACAATGGCAGCAAGAAGCTACCTCTTTTATCCCTAACACGCAGTACTTATAATAGCGCCAAGATTCGTGTCCGACGAAGAATCACGCGCACACGTTCGCGGTCTAAACGCATCCCCCCCCCCCGCGCGCACGCGCGCACACACACAAACACACACACGCACACACACACGCACACACACACGCGCACACACACACACGCGCACACACACACACGCGCACACACACACGCACACACACACACACACACACACACACACACACACACACACACACGCGCGCGCGCATGCACGCACACACGCACCAGTAGCGTTGACTTTTTTTTAGGGGCGAAGTTCCTTATCACGGCACCCGTTCGTCCTCGTAGCCGTTTTAGTATGTAACAAGTATAAGATACAATACCTGGATACAATAAACTGAGTGGTGTCAAGCATGTCAATTCCTTCACCAAATGCCGATCTAATGTCGTTTATTGTATCCCACTGTCTTGCGGCAGGTTATACATTGGGCAGACTTGGCGCTGCTTGAATATTCGCCTGCGAGAATACTACAATGCGCTGAAATCAGCCCCGGGTTTACACTCGCCCGCTCATTGCAAAAAGTGTGGCTGCGTACCTGATTTTTCGCGCACATCTGTCTTATACAGCCATCATGAGATGAAAACTGGAGAGATTGCGGAAGCCTTTTTTAGTAAAAAGAATATTGATAGTTGTGTTAGTTCACCGTCTATATCACTGTTAGATTGTGAAATTATCATTTCTGGACGACACCTGATCTAGGTGGAGCCTTCTTTCCAGTTGTTTCCCTTTTTCATCTTTTTGGTATATAATTTCTCTGAATAAACTGAGTTTCAGTCTGCGCTTGTTTGTCTCTTCTCTTGTTGTCCCGTTGGTTAGCGCTTCCAATTATTCAGCTTTAGTACGTTCGTTTGCGGCGAACCGTGACTCCATGAGCCGTTCAATTGAGTCGGTTTAGTTAACTAACTGGAACAGAAGAAGCGCACTCGGAATGGCCACATTGCCCGCTAGAGACCACAGCGCCACAAGCATTTTGATCCTGTATGCACTGTTCTCATTTATTGAAGCTCGTTCCAAGCATTCCACTATTCTCACCGTTTCATAATTTTTCATGTCCGTTTTTTAGAACACTGTACGTGAAATTGTCGCTAGCACGACTGAGAAGACGTTAAATTTAGCGACTTGTTCGCCAAGTTAACACCACTGACACACACACATTGAACCTCATTCAGTTGTGATCTTCGTATGTGACGTCAACGTAAGGCCGCATTTCGATTTGATTATCTTGTCAAATACCACCAGAGACAGAACATTAACTCTGATTAGTTTAACAGAGCGCAGAGGCTAATGAAGCGCACCAGTCGTGACGTGCATCGTTAATAATGTAACCAGCAGAGGTCATTCATTCCGTTTCATTACACCTATCCATCCATTCCATATATCTTATTCATCACACCCAATATATTCAATAGATTCCATCGCATTCCACCTACACATTCCATTGCATCAATCAGTCCTATATATCCTAAGGGAAAGCGGCGGAGAGATTGCACAACGCTGTAGTTACCTCATCCAGGTAGTCGATCCAGTCGACCTGCAGCGTGTGTCGGGGTTCCTGGTAGTATCGTTGCCTGCAGCGCTCCTGGTACTCATTCACCTGCGCAACAAGGTGAGACAGTGCAGGACGTCAGGCGGTGGCTCGAAAATAAAATACCTGTCAGTTGCAGAGACGGGCTAGCCCCGTAACGTTTTTTTCTTCTTTTCCGGCCGTATACCTGGCGCGTGTCTTCCTTCCGGGAAACAGGTATTTCTGAAGCTGTCAGCCTGCAACCATACATTGATATCTCGTACATGCGGTCTGACACTGCTCTATTGCGATGACCTCGATACGCCACAGTAATAACCTCGGCAGGGTTTTTTGCATATGGAGAAGGGCAATGTTTCGCAAAGGATTAAAAAAAGAAACAAAGTTATGGCGAGTTTAACCACAGTGATTTGCTTTTGGTGTCTGGCTTTGAGGAAGTAGCAATGGAAAATAAACAATTCTTCGGACGCAACATCGGAGTCTTTTCACTGCCTTCATCGCCACAAATCTGCGTAGCCATGAGATAAAACAATGACGCGACAGTTAATACTGAGTAAAAGTACGGGCAAGACTTATTATATCAGTGTTACACAAAAGAAGGTAACGTTTATCACTACGTATGCTGTCGTTCACGAAGGTTAGCTGCCCGCAAGGACCACAATAGCGCATACGCATCACCTGTATCGAACACGTTTTGCGAGTCTGTCTTTTTCAAAGGCGAGCTATTGCCGTCGCGCTAGCAGATATTGACGACAGATCAATACCAGAAGTCCTTTTGAAATTACGACGTTCTAAAATGACTTCATCAGACATTGGTGGGTTGTCAAGAGGGGCTATGTTTGCTGATTTTGGGGGTCATAAACTAGCCCCCCCCCCCCGTTGTACATCATAATTGGTAGGTGTATGTGTACAAGTACTGAAAGGCGAACCTTCCCCCCACCCCCCACCACATTAAAATTTTTCATTTTTTCATACAAGCGCACATACAAACACAGACACGAACATATATGAAGGGTGGTTGATCAGCCTTTCCTTGACGTACACACAAACATACATAAAATTATATAAAAAGCAACGGAATCACAGCCATAGCAGCACTCGTTCGAATGGTTAAGTATATGAAAAACTTTATTGAGGCCCCGATTGCATGTCGCCACGCGCAGCAAGCCGTTTACAAGTATTTAGAGACCGAAAGCGCGCGACATAAAAATATCCACGCGGAGAGGGTACGCGGTTGGTACGAATTCACAGCTTACTTTAGGAGCGCGCGACAGAGTGAAGTAAAAAAGGCGTACACAAGAAGACCTTCGAAATGTCTATTATGTCGAAAGATAGTTGGTGCCTAAGATGACTTCCGCTCTTCAATGCCGCGATAAGTCACGTGGTCTATACTGGCTGCTGCGCAGTTCGATTGTTTACAAACGTTTAAGCGTGTTTATTTCGAGCACTACCGGCCGATTTGACGTACCCATAGATAGCTGCTAAGTGCAGGCGTGGGAAATTCTCAAGAGCTGAGCGACGCACGAATAGCCGGTCAGTTGCTATTATTGCCACTCGTATACAAACGTTGTGGTTGTTGTTGTTCGGCGGCTGTCAAAACGTTCCGCATGCAGATCGATATTACAGTATACAAACAATCGTGCATACTTACGCAACCAACGCCTAAGCGACGGACGTATCAGACATGCCGGTTCCCAAGAAAGCGGAGCCAATTTCCCATGCGAGCCTCGGCTTTCAAGGCAATCGAGCTTTGCGTATTATACTCGCGATGCGATAAAATGTAACGACATGCGTGAAAAAAAAAGAGAAAAGAACTAGAAGTTTGTTCTGCCACGACTCTTCGCCATGTGAAGGCTTTTAATTTTTTTTATCTTTCGTGCAGGCTGTACATGAGAGTATTAGAACAAGAGGAAGTCGGGAATCAAATGTCGCGACGTTTCGAAAGCAAGGTCTGCCTGTACGCGCGCATGCTTGCATGATTTGAGATTTCGAAATGAACGTGATTAGCGAGGCCTTTGCTTACGAAGATTAACTAGCTCCACCTCAGCGACTTTGCATGTACGACGATTTCTCCCGCAGGAAACGGAGGAAGCTGGGGTTCCTTTCACACGAGAAAGCTTTTCTTTGTTATAGGCGCGATATTTCATGCAACACGCGTGGGGTGTCGTGACAACAGCAACAGCAGTTGATGACAAAGCGTTGCGTTAGACGTTTGAACAAAGCGAGTTCCTTAGGGTAGTCATTGGAAACATTCAACTTTCGCATTCAGGCTCCGCTGATACCCGTTATTGGGAGATATAACCACATTCTTCCCATACCTAGTGTATTAAATTCGCAGCGTAATTGTAACAGAAATCTGCATTTCAACAACAACAACAACAACAACAACAACAACAACAACAACAATAATAATAATAATAATAATAATAATAATAATAATAATAATAATAATAATATATCTTGGGTTTCACAGCCTATATGAATACTATAGACGCTGTCGTTGGAGGCACCGGAAATTTCGATGATCTGGTTTTTCTTTTTAACATGCTTTAACATTGCACAGCACACGGGCTTCTACCATGTCACCACCATCCACATGTGACCACCGCGGCTGGGATCAAACGCGCAAACTTCATGAATGTGAGCAACCAAGTACCTTAAACCGCTGCTCAGTCGCGGTGGACCCATGCAGTTTTCACGTGCGTCTAAACATCGTCTTAAGATCCTTCTTGTGCTTTGCCCCTCACGCAGGTGACAATATCTCTCCGTTCCTTCTTCGCGCTCAGATGCGATTCTACGCAGCCCCAGCCTCAATGAGCAGTTATGGGCTGTCCAACTGGTCCGCGACGCGACGGAAACGCCTCCAGCCGTCCGTTGCGTGCTATACCGCGCGCAATAGAGCCCCGAAATAAAGTTTTTCGTGAATTCATTTATCGCGAGGCAATATGTGTTGTATAGTGGTGGTGGTGGTAATGCTCAGAAGAGGAAAAAGGCGCCTAATTTCTGCAGCCCCGTAGGGAGCACCATAGTGTTTCCTAATATACACTAGAAGGAACTCTGGCGCTAGTGTCAATGGTAGCTGCAACGCACGGCACTACAGCGAGCATGGGAATGATGGGTAGTACACACATTTTTCTAATGTTTGTACTTCTGGCCTGCTTCTGGCTCCGAGTGTGTTCGTGTGACTTGGAGCTGTTTTTTTCACGAAAAAAAAACAGCAAATGTTTAGCGTTGGTGTTTCACAACATTATTTTTTTTAGGCTTTACATTTTGAATCGGGTCACAAAGTTCAAAAGGGTTCTTTTTTTCCTTCAAAACAAAACCGTAACCAGCAATAAACGAAGCCGCAAGTACGATTCACCACCCCCAAGTACGAAGACTAGGCCACCCATCCTTCCCATGGTCGATGAACGATCGCAGCGCCAGAGTCCCCTCTAGTTAACTTTAGGAAACTCTATGGGAAGCATGGCGCATCGCCTAAATAGTTTGGCGGCATAGGGCAGTAGAGGAGAAGTGGGACCACGAGCACCTGTCGCCACATGTCCTTCGCACTGGGCAGGGCCACTTTGCCTGCAAACACCCTGGCCGCCCATCGGCTCTGCAGCTCGGAGATGGGCAGCAGGGCGCCGATGGGCTGCGCCAGTCCGATCAGGGCGAGCCCCGGTCGCTCAGGTGGGAACACCAGCCGGTAGACGGCCACCTGGTTGTCGTCGGACACGTCGAGCACGCCGGGCGCCATGTACGGGAACGAGACGCGGTAGCCGGTCGCCAGGATGACATCGTCGACGCGAAGGGGCTCGCTACCCGGGGGGTCGTCCTCGAAGAGCACGCCGTCTTGTGTGAACTCCTTCACTTGTCCTGCACCGGGGAAGGCATGCGTATACAAAAAGGCCGATTAAGAATGCCGCCAAATCGCCACGTCCTTAACAAAACGATATGAATTTCGCCTGGACTGAGCAAACGTATGGTGCATTTCGGATTTTAGTGAGCGGTTTACTTTTAAGGCGAAAGTGTTAGATGCGTCATCAAACGCGAAAATTGACCGTCGGGGACGGCGGTGTCAACACGACTGATGAAAAAAAAATCGTCACCGCCGCGGTGACGTTACAGATCACGATGGCGTCATTAGAGAGGACTGTCCTTTATGGGTTGGCTTACCAATGCTGATGATATGTGGGGTTTGACGTCCCAAAACCACCATATGATTATGAGAGACGCCGTAGTGAAGGGCTCTGGAAATTTCGACCACCTGGGGTTCTTTAACGTGCACCCAAATCTGAGCACCCGGGCCTACAACATTTCCGCCTCCATCGGAAATGCAGTCGTCGCAGCCGGGATTCGAACCTCCACTACGGCGTCTCTCATAATCATATGGTGGTTTTGGGACGTTACACCCCACATATCAATCAATCAATCAATCAATCAATCAATCAATCAATCAATCAATCAATCAATCATAATCCAAGGAGGCACACGCTTCCTAAATTCATGTCACAGAGTGCTGCGCCACGCCGGAGATACCAAATCCGATTGGACAATTTTCGCAGCCATTTTCGCTAATTTCCGCAGCCATTGGCAAATTGCAGGACTGCAAATACAGCACCAAAATCAAATGAAGATGCTCTTATCTCGTGCGAAGGAGCAATGTTAGAGTGTGATATGTATTTTTTTAATGGTTACTTCTTGAGTATTTTATGTTTTCTTTTTTTTGTCACTCGCGAACGCAGGGTGGTAGACCAGAGCCTTACTTCTGATTAACCTCCTTGCGCTCCTCCCTTCACACTTTACCACCAAAGCTTGCAATGCATCCTCCTGCCACACTAATACTTTTAAATATTTATTTATTTATTTATTTATTTATTTATTTCTATTAGGAATTATTAATAATTGTTGGAGTTTAACGTCCCAAAATCCCAATTGATGAGAGACGCCGTATAGTGGAAGGCTCCGAAAATTTCAACCACCTATAGAGGTCTTTAACGTGCACCTAAATCCAAGCACGCGGGCCTCATTAGATCACGAATTGAGAAATGAAGATGCCGCGCTATCACCTATAAGTCGCAGAAAGACCTCGAAAAATTCGTCGTGTATTTTTACTATTGAACCACGAGTTTACAGCTTGTTTTCTTGCCCCAGCCATGAGAACCACTGGGGCCCTTACTCACAGAAAACACTCGCGCCACAATCGTTCGTAAGTGAAAAGTTCGGCCAATTCCAATGCCTGACGTATTGTTACCTTACGTATAGCTATGGTACAAGATGGCGAGCACTTGCGAAAGAAAGTCTTGTGAATACTGCAGTCACGTCAAATATATGCGACTGCTTGGCACAAGTGGCACAATCTGACCAAGGGTATAATACCTTTTATGCACACGGTGCCAGACAGTATGCGGTTGGGCAGTGCGTCGTTCACCATCGGGTGCTGGCCGAAGATGCGGTGCTTGGGTTTCAGCCGGTAGGCGGCGTGGTCGAAGCGCTGGTTGATGGCACTCTCGCAGATCAGGCAGATCAGCTCGTACGGCAGTAGGTGCATGAAGGTGTTGAGCAGCCGCGTCTGGTAGTACGCGTCGAACGGCCGGCCCCTCGGACCCACGCGGCCGATCACCCACGAGCCGCGACGGGTGCTCAGCCACACCTGCGATTGTCAACCAGCCATCGTCGTGTGCTCATTCATTAAACAGATAGGTGCGCTATCATTCGACAAAGCGGAAAGGAAAAACGCGTTGAAATATAATCATGGCTTCTGAAGGGGAGCTTTTCAAGTGATATCTTGCTACCCATCGCTATGTCTTAAAGGCGAAAATACAAGTTACTCGATTAGTTAGCGTAGGACGCCGAAAACATGCAATTGAACGTACGACGATGTCGAAGCAGCTGCTTCTTCATATTTCTTGTACGTCACGAAAAATGCCTAATAACCTACAAAACTATGTGTCGTCATCACAAAAATGACGCAATACAGGCTGGAATGTTGACGCTATACGCAGCATGTTTCGAACTTCTGTAACAATGTAGTATTCCAAACGCATATACTTACACCAAGGTAAATTTTTTTTTCTACTGCAGAAATTTGACTCATGCAATCTGATGCATGATCCATGTATCAAACTTTAATTGATAAGTGTCTCGCGTGATCGCTTCCGAGGCAATCCTTACCAACTGGTTCAATTTTTTCTCGTTCTCAGAAATATCAGGAAAACTATCGTCATCACGTTTTGTATATCACAGCCCATGACTATAGCATTAGACTCGAAATCACAGATCAGACACATTTCAGTTATGTCCGTGCTTTCAGCTGGTTCTGGTCGTTATACCGTTCTCAGTGTTGCCAGCGTGAAGTGCGTCCAAACATTGATAATAAGTGCTGGGGTTTCACGTTCCCAAACCTCAATATGATTATGAGCTAAGCCATAATGGACGACTCTGGGCAATTTCGAACGCCTAGGACTCATTAACGGGTACCTAAATCTATAGGCACACATACCTTCAGGATTTACCGGCCTCGATATGTGGCCGGGTTTCGATTCCGACTCCTTCGAATCAATAGTCGAGCACCAAAGTCACTGAACCATCCGGCTGGTGCGTTTAGTCGGCGATGCCATTCACCAGCACTCATGCACTGGCTGATTATTTTAATTGCGCTTTCCGGTTCCCCGTCGTCTTTGAGTCATCGTATGAAGATCATCGACCTCAACTCGTAACTCCACGCATGACTCCGCAATTAGTCGAGACACGACAGGCGTCAGACAAATTGGCGCCGCCCAATGGTCACAACGTCGTGTGATGCAGGCAGGCATCCGTGCCATCAGGTTTTTCTTCGACACCGTGTCCACCTCTATAGATGCGTAGCTTCCGGGTGCAGTTACGTCCCGAAGTGTGTCGCCCATCTTTTACGAAAGTTAGTGATGGTCAAAGGCGACGAGGTCTCGACAACGTCGAAGTCTCGTGTGCGTTCACAGGTGCGACCTCAAGGGGGGCGCGTTCCCTCGAACCCGAGAAGCGCGACTTCTCATACAGCATACGTAAAGTCGAAACGTCCGAGCTTCCGGTGGTCAGTCGGAGTACCGGCCCGGCGCAACAAGCACAGGCCGTTCACCCGGTGTACACAGGGCGCGATATAGGACGCCGGCTGAGAGGAGAGCCAACGGCGGCGTCTCTTCCGGTAATAAGTATTCACGGCACGGCTCCTGCGAGTGTGGCTGCTATGGCTGACTTATGAAAGCATGCGATGTACGAGGCTATCGAACGAGCTATTAAAAACCGCGAGTACGAGCCACAGAGGTATTCATAACGCAGTCAAAGCCACGCACATTTGTGAAATGAACGCTTCACACCGGCTTGTTATTAGCGAAGCAATTAAGTATACACTCATGCACCCGCCACGCGAATCCGCCAATACTGTGTTCCTTTTTTCTTCCAGGCCTGCTCCTACACTTCGCTTTCACGGACCAACGCGCTTTTGATTCAGAGGGCCAGATTCTGCTGAGCCCTTTGGCACTGACACTACAGCCAATAATTACCGCTTCATAATACTCGGATGACTGATTTCATATTGAAACACCACCTGACTGTTTAAAACATAGAGTGCGCGGCTATCACACGTGTAATGCAATTTTAGAAGAGTAGAAGTTTTAGTCAGTTGGCGATGCATACTTGGTGAAACGAAGCGCAATAAACGGAACAAAAGCAGAGAGAGGTAGGACCAACCGCTTCGTCCTGTCCGTCTCACCTTTTTTGTCCCGTTTATTGCACTTAATTTCACCAAGTACGCTTAATACAAGGGCAACCGCCGTTGTAATAGCGTTGGCTAATGCAAAGCAGAATATCCATACGCGCAGCCAGGGACGTAGGCAGAAATATTTTTCGGGGGTGGAGAGCACATCATTGATCTGAAGCGGGGGCTGGGCATGAAGATATGGTTGTGTGTCATTTCGGATTCTGTGTATGCCATGGGAAAAAAATTGGGGAGGGGTGTGATGTGGCACGGGCCTGTCATGCCATTTCCCGGCTGCGCCAATGCGCACAGCGTTAACTTCCAAGGGTGGCTTTCAGTAAACAAGACGCAAATGTTCCTCCCGCCACAACCATCACAATCAAGCGCACAACTGCGCGACAAATTACATCAAATACGTGACAAATATTTTATGTGACTTAGGAACAACTGGAAGCGCTTACGGATGAGTTAGTACTGTGCGTGTATGCTAGAGCATATATACGGTCACCGTATTCCCGTGAGCGCTATATGGTATAGAACACCCCACGATGCCACGCATACAAGCCCAGCAAGTTCACATTGCAACTCTCATATGCTTTATGCACTCTGCATGGTGCGCTACACAAGCGGACGTTCGAATGTTTCAGCGCAGTGACCCCTTTTGATAACGCCCATCTCATATGTCATGCGCACGTGCTATCAGTAATAGCTTGATCCGTGTTTACGGTTACCTTTTTGCGTATGAGGGACTAAAGCGTTTATTCTTCAAGTCTTGAAGGGTGCTTGCTTGGGATTCAGTACAGGCACTTTGTGCTCTTAGCAAAGAAACCATCATCCGGGCTGGATATCAGCTGGGATGCGTCTTCATCGACGCGAGGCTCATATTCATAAGAGCGATTCGTCACAAGGATAGCGATGCACGCGAGAGTCGTGATTGGTCGCCTTTGTAGCGTTGGGATTGCTGGCTGCGCGTTTCTTCCTCTATATGACGCAACGCTAGCAATCGTATATCTTACATACTATAGTGCTCAAGGGGTGGCTACGAGAGGGCCCATAGCGTGAAGTCTTTATGCATCCTGGGCGTGACCGGACCGGAAGTAATCGATCCTGTCGCCGCCAGCCGGACAGTTGCGCGTGATCCCATTCTACGAAGCAGTATATGCAGATGCCCTACACGGCCACTTTCTAATAACTGGCGCGTACGTTAGGTTTCTGTTAACGTTAGTAGGTCAGGGCGATGTCCGCTCTGCATTGCCTTAAATTAGCATCTAGGTGGCGCTACGGCTGTGTCGTTCTTCCGCATGCGAGGTGTCACTTCGTGACCAGCCTTAAAATAAAACTAGTGCATAAGAATTACGAAACCGCGCGTGCAGTTTTTAGTGAAACCTAACGCATAAGAATTAGGCAATGTCGAACCAAACACCGGGAATGCTTCTTTTAACAAAACAAATAAACCATATTGTCACATCATGGTTTCAGCACTGAATGCTCGTAAATATAATTGCTGAAATATACTGTATATTAAAAAAGCAGTTTACATCAACAGTTCACTTGCGTGCGTAGTTAGACATATGAACGTGTACAAAAATAGCAGTTCTGTGTCCGCTGCAGCCGTAATTAACACTGTCCATTTCTCATCTCGTGGTGATGATATCATGACAGTGGACTGGCGACACGTTCGCTTCGGCAACGCAGCACTTTTGAGCAAGAACGCATCTATCTATACCCGGTGATAAATATAGCGTCGGTAGTCCCTTAAAAGCCGGGCCTGTGTGCATTCTGGCAATTCAATAGACGAAATAAGTGAAAACTACTACCCTTCGTTGTTCCAAAATTTCGCTAGATCGAGGTTTTCCCCTCGGTGCTGATTATTCGAACAATATTTGCAAAATATTCGCCATTTGGAATATACATTGCTCAATTCGAATGCTGAATCGAATAGAATTCGTTATTGAAAAGTTTCGAATATTCACACACCCTTCTTACCTCCTTGCTCGCATGCCTGGCCCGGTGGTGCGGCAGTCGAGGTGCTCGAATGCTGACTTGAAGGTCGCCGGTTCAATCTTTGACCGCGGTGGTCGCATTTTGTTGGGGGTCAAATGATACAATCCCGTGTATACAGCGCAATATCAGTGCACGTTAAATAACATCACATGGTAAAATCTTCCCGAGTTCTCTACTACGACGCGCCTCCCAATCATATCGTGGTTTTAGCACGAAAACCACCCGGACATTATCATAACTTCCTTGACACTCGAACGCAGCCACCTTATGTCACCGCCGCCCTGTACAGCCATACGCACTGAGACTGTATAGGTGACCTTGTTTTTTTCGCCGGGCAAGGAAGCTTAAAGAATAGAGGCTGCAAGGTCGTCCGATGAATATAGAGATAGTGGTCACTGCTTCGATAGCTGGCGGAAGGTGGGATGAGTGCATCGACCATGCTTCTTTTAGCGCAACTAATCAGCCCCCCCCCCCCTCCCTCCCCCGTAATCCCCAGGGCGCCAATCTTATCGGGAAATCTCCAGGAAAGAACGCACGTCCACCCCGATTATGATTCGGTGGTCTCACCGGGTAATATCTTTGTTTCGTTCATCCTTTTAGTAAGCGTGGCACCTGGCCATAATTCGCAGGAAGCAGCAAAAAAAGAAAGAAAAGAAAATGGAAGTCAGTATAGAACATACCTACACGTACGAAGCAACACAAACCATCGTGGTGCCTTAGCTGTGCTCGTGTCCTTATGAAGCTTCACGAAGGCTTCTATCGATACACGGCGTATCAGTCAATGACATCGCCGATCATGTAGATAACTCGGGGCGCGAACGTACATAAATAGAACAATTTTGAACGTAATCGCGCACAAGCGTTGCGTGATCACGCCGAGGTCTCTGCTTACGTCACTGGCGCCCAGTCGTTTTCAAGGGGACCGCCCGCTTGCATATCGCATGCTTCGCGAATCGCACACAGCTTCCCCCAGTAGTTAGCTGTTATCAACGTGAATCTGCGGTGTATACGTGTTTGGGCGGCTTCAGATCACCGGGCCAGGGTTGATTCGAGATGTTTATTCCTGTGTTGGCGGCTGGAATGTTGTTTCCTTTTTCTGTTTTCCCACATTAAACACTGGGTGACGCCTTCCTACCATGACCGCCTTTTTGTGCAAGTGAAAGCGATGTCCGATAGCCTTGAGACACTAAATATCGCTATCACTTGCACTTCTGCGTGTCTGATTCATTATCCCTTTATTTTGTTGTCTGAGTTCTTGAGGACCGGGGCAACGAACATTCATACTAATATTGCTACACGGACTCTTCGCGCGAACAATACGGTAATTTCAAAACCCCGCCGCGGTGGTCTAGTGGCTAAGGAAAACAGTTAGTACGCATGCTTGCCTAAACTGGGTCCTTACGAGGCGGCCTTGTGGCACTACAAAACGGATCATATACAACCAAGTGCAGTCCCAGGATTTTAATAATTAGCAGTGATCGTGCATATGAGCATTGTTTTTTTTAGCAGAATATGCCTGCCGTTGATCGATTAATTGATATGTGGGGTTTAACGTGCCAAAACCATCATATGATTATGAGAGACGCCATAGTGGAGGGCTCCGAAAATTTTGACCACCTGGGGTTTTTTAACGTGCACCCAAATCTGAGCACACGGGCCTACATCATTTCCGCCTCCATCGGAAATGCAGCCGCCACAGCCGGGATTTGATCCCGTGACCTGCGGGTGAGCAGGTCACGCGCCAATTTCAACTTTTTCTTAACGGTCATGCGTCAAAATTGCCCACGTGTGTTCACGTCGTTCCTGGGTAGATGCTAAGTTTTAACCACCGGTGGCACGTACGCACCCGCTGATATGTGCCAGTAAGTATAAATGGCTAGATAGATAGATACGCAGATAGACGCCAAGAGTGATTACAGCACACAAAAAGATGCTTTGCATCTAAAAACGTTCCGGACCTGTTCACACTAGCGTCTGACGGTCCGCCTGAATACAAACGCTCCTTTAACGTTCACATAACGCGGTATTTGGACAAATACGCGTGGCAGAACCTGATGACACAAGTGACTTCGGGCTCTGAATTGATAAAGAGTAGCATGAAAAAAATCATTGGTGATGACAAAGAAATCTTCAGGACAAGCGCATACTGGCGTTAAACAAGGCAGAAATAAGCTAGCTAGATGCGCACATCTGAAGGTTTCGGTATTGTTCGCGGTAAAAATGTGGATTTGATTCTTATATGTATTCATTTTTTTACAATAAAAATTCAGTTGTTAGTATGCGCTTGTCCTGCAGTTTTCTTTTGCCTGTCCCATGTTATTTTTTTTTCGCGCTATTTTTCCACCGACTCGCCCGACAGTCTATCTTTCTAACTCTGAAGTGAGACATAAAATGATGGCAGACTTATTTTTCGCGCTGAATCGTTTAGGGTCACTCGCCCTCACAGGCAAATCACTTCCATTAATATACGTTCCGCTATACCTCCGTCAATTATCCTACATTACAGGCATTAATAGGCCTATGCGTTGCCTATCTCGGGCATCTAAAAACGCAGCATTAAGCGGCGGACCTCTGTCCTAAATGTAGATGGCTAGTAGACCCTGAATACTAATGTTTGTTTTTTCTTACGACCTTGTTGTAAGCGATAGAGACACATCAAAGGGAACGCTCAAATTCTCCCTGAGAGGCCGTATTGGATAAACACGAATGTGGTACTGGAAGGTTGTCGCGCGTTTTTTTTTTTTTTCAATATGTTATGCAGTACCGTCATGATTCGAAACGCGAAGATTTATGGCTACGTAACGCTCATACGTCCGTCTTCAGCGTGTGCTCGTCGTGTGATAATGAGGTAATGTTGACATGAATACCTGTTGCCCGTGATTCTACAACCTTAAAGTGAGCAATCGCTCATAGCAGTTCTTATACTAAACAAAAAATGCCCTGTTTCATTCTGTGAGTACTCTGTATACACCTGTGACCCGAACTGCGCGTATCGTTTCATTTTTTTCGTACACCAATCTTGAGCAGCATGTCGCTTTGTCTTCATTCTATATCGGCTGCTTAAAAAGCCCGTTTGTGGAAGACGTTCGACTGACGGGACGTTCTTCATAGCGTACCGGGCTCATTTGATCACCGTAAAACTCGTCTGTGGAAAGGACAGCCGTGAAACAGTTGTCGAAATTGCCAATATGGCGCATTAACATTAGCGTCACAAACATTCCCGAATTTGCACGAGAAAACAGGGCACGCGCAATTAGCGAAGCAGTGAAAAGTGATACAACAACACCGACTGAATACATTTAAGAACACCTGCATGGATGTCTCCCCTAATCACTTGTAGCGCCTGGGCACGCGGCGCCTTTCAAAGAAGTTGACGTGCAGGGCGAGAATAAAAATATAAGTTCGAAACTCAATACTGTCGGCACTGGTTCTTTCTCGTGTTAACCAAGACAGTTAATAGTGACACGATAAAGAACTCGTACCTCCAACTATTCCGCATGGATCTCGCCGGCTCTTCCACCCTTTCTAATAACGGTTCTGACGCCCTATAATATGCCCGACCTGGTAGTGGCGACGTTCCAGCATGTCATTCTGCCACCATACTGGTCCAAGGTTATGGCACCTTTTCTATGTTTCTGATAAGATCACTGACGCTTGTTTCCCAGTCGACACCGCGCGGAACCCAGATTAGCATCATACCAGCCTCGTGTGCAGACCACCGTCGCGACGAACAGACGTGCCCAGTCCAAGCGTTCAGCAATTCCGCCATCCGCACATACGGCCAACGGTCTCTTACACTTAGACTGCGCCGTACGTTTCACTGGATTGTCATCCTCGCTAACGTCTCGCAAGATGTTCTTGGGGCTGACTTCCTAAGTTTTTTCAACCTTGCTGTGGACATGCATACGCATCGCCTCATCAATCTCTACAGGCACCTCTCCATCAACGGTATATACTCTGCACTTCTCCGTCAACGGAACTTCGAGCCCTCATACCGACCTCGCCGTATGCGAAAGTACTCGCCGAGTTTCCCAACATCACGAAGCCGCACACAAGAGAGTCACCGGGACAGCATTCCATCACTCACCACATTGTCGCCACTGGACCTCCCGCGTTAACACGGCCCCATCGACTGTCTGGAGATCGCCTCGCCATGCATCGCCCGCTGCGAGTTTGAGCACATGCTTGAACTTTTGCGGCCTTCCTCAGGCAACTGCGAAATGGCTTCCTCAATCCGGAAAATGCTGCCGTTGATGCGTTCTCCCGCATCGATGCCTTGTCGACTCAGCAAGAACTTGGCGCTGCATGCCCAGAGCAACGATCGCGAGCTGCGTCGTCTTCGTTCTTAATCCACGTCTCTATTGTTCACTGAGTGCCCGATTCCATTTTCTACCTCATTAATAACGTGCTAAACGTCTATTGGAGTACCTCGGCCCTTCGTACCGTCAGCTTTTCGTCGTGCAATTTTTGATCAACCGCACAGCATGAGCCATCCTGGTACTCGTGCGACTCAAAAGCTAGTCACATCTCGTTTCTTTTGGCCAAGCATGAATTCTGACGTGCGATGCTGGGTGCGTACATGTCTTCAGAGTCAGCGTGTCAAAGTTCCTGCACCGTCACACTGTCACGGCAACATCCCCCTTTCGGCCTCCAGACGCAAGGTTTCCCCACGTTTATCTGGACATTGTCGGTGCTCATCCGCTATCACAAGGGGCTTGTTACCTGCTGACATGTGTGAATCACTTCACCAGATAGCCGGAAGCGTTTCCCATTTCCGACATCACAGCACCGACAGTTACTACGACTTTCACAAACGGTTGGGTGTCGCGCTTCGGATGCCCTTCTGTCGTCCCCACCGACCGTAATCGCCTGTTTCAATCCGCCCTTTTCCCCGCACTTGCCAATATTCCGGGCATTTGACACATTCACACGACTGCCTACTATTCTTCAGCCAATGACACGGTCGAACGGCTTCAACGATAACTGAAATCTGCCCTCACTGCTAACCTGCCAAAGTAACATTGGCTCGACCCCCTCCCCCCCCCCTTCGTACTTCTGGGCATTCGATCAGCATTGAAGGTGGATCTCGGCTGCTCATCAGCCGAGCTATAGTCTACGACGTTTCCCTGCGTCTTGCAGGAGAATTATTGGAGCCGTCGTCGCCACCTTCCAACTCGTGATGCCCCCCCCCCCCCCCCCTTACACGAGAGAGCTGCGCATCAGGTTTCGAGACCTTGCTCCAGCAATTCCTGCTGACCGACACCCCCAGTCTGTCTTCGTCAGCCAGGATCTGCATGATTGCAGTCACTTCTTCGTTCGGCGTAATCAAATACGACCGCCCCTCACGCCGGCCTATGATGGCCCATTTCGCGTACTTCATCGTACGCCAAAGACGTTCACGCTTGACATCAACGGCCGCGAAGACGTTGTGGCTGCCGATTGTCTAAAACAAGCATACGTCGCCGATCTCGCGTCTGCGGGACTAATATCTTCAGTCTGGATGCCCTCATTCAAGCACGTTTACTGGGCGACTCCTATGGCCCAGGATCTACAGGGGGAGCCCCGTATCACCCCGGCACGCGGCGCCTGTCCAAAAAGAAGTTGGCATTCGGTCGAGCGGTGCGTGCAAGGCGAGAATAAAAAAAAAAATCAGCTCGAAACTCAATGCTGTCGAAACTGGTTCTTTCTAGCGTTAGCCCCGACACACTTCTTTCGCACTTTTTTTCGGTTTATCTCGTCCTAACGGTTGCCCTAGCTCTTTTCTTCAGTCTAACTTTAGCTTCAATGTCAGATCTTACACCGCCGACGTATAATCTCGTTCAGTCTCGCTCGTTTGCAGCGGTTAGTCGTGCTCTGCAGCCCAGGGCGAATAATTTTGCGCATGGCTGCAGTGCAGACACGGTGGAACGCACCGTTACGGCGTCCTTACCCTTCGCGAAGGCGTCTCGCGTAATCTCCTCTGCAATCGGACACGGCTCGGAGAGATAACGCTGCGTGTTCAGCCGCTGCACCGAGTTATATATTTTTCCTCAAGAGCAGCCCCTGTTGCGAGAATTACGTGCACCAGTTTGCGTGAGGCCCATGTTTGGATACGAGCGCATAGGCGAGCTCAGGAAAACCCACTGAAAGGGCCGTGAAATGTCGTTAAATGTCATCAAAGAGGTTGTGACAACGTGGAGCCACCGGCAGCTACACACACAAACTAACTGACCTCAACTTAAGAAGAGTGGACCGGCATGGACACTTATCGAGGCTTTGATAAGCTATTCGAGAATGAACGCTTTGCCACGATAACCGCTTATGCAGGTCAACCCTTCTTACCCCCGTATTCCCAAACGCTCCTCGACTCGACTTTCACCCTTTACTTGACGAAGTTGAGCACTGCGCCGCTGCTCGGCTGAAAATGACGCTGCGCTGCTCGAAAATGGCACCACATTATCGTTAATATGCAGTAACTTGCCGTGCCTAGAGAGGACGCTTCCATCGGCTTTCTCAAGCGAAGGTGAAGCGTTGAGTGAAGGGACGTTATAGAATACGGGGGTTAGAATTACGTCTCTTGAAACGTCCCCTAGTGGTAGCATGTGTGGCTGACAGCGGTTTCGAATAGTCGTTTTCGACGCACCCTTTCCACGACCCCAGTAAGGCGGGCGATGTTTCGTTGCAACCCCCCCCCCCCCCTTCTCATTCCCTCCATCCCTTTGGTCGATACCAAGGGACAACATGCTTCAGAATGTATGAAAAAAAAAATGAAGCGATGATAAACGTGCTCCTCGCAATGGACTGCATTTGGTCTCTCACTTCCATGGTGTAACGATGAAAAATAAAATATTGCTGAGATTTCTAAGGTGAAAAGCGTTTGGGCGCCATTATCGTCATAAACTTGAGTAGCCATACAGACTTCGCGCTTACAGGCAACGCTAATTTTTTCGCTTGCAACCACTGATAACGACGCCTACACCGACGTTTTAGTGGGACGAGCACTTTCACGCTATCACGTTAAAGCTTAACGACGTTGCAACATTAATAAAATTTTACAAAACCATCCAACTTTCGGCCAATAACCAACCGTGCGTGGGATCTGCGGTGACAAATTGAACAAGAACAAGGGGTAAGCTACCTACAATCAGACAGATTGACGTATACAGTGATTTCTCAGGAGCTATTAAGGAGCTCAAGAAAGTACGCAAGCTGATGGAGATCTGCGAGGCGATTCATACGCTGAACCATAATACAGCTACTTCCGTAAACGTACATTGAATTCAAGGTCATGCTGCGAACCCACACAACATTGCTGCTGACCAGCAGGCGCACTGCCCTCCAGACATGGACCTTCCAGCCATTCTCCTTCCACCTCAGCCCCTAAACTCACTCCATACCCGTAAAAATGTTCTCCGGCAAGATACACGTGCTCTCATTCCACCGTGTGTCTGCTCTCTTCCCCCTCACCTTACTAGGGCGGAGAAAGTTGTGCTTAAGAGGCTTCGGGCAGGGGTGGCCCTTACACCGGCCGTTATATGATCATGGAACTGGTCGCATATGATCATGGAACTGGTCTTTACGAGTTGGTGATACGTGTCCGAATTGTCCCACTCCAGCGATGCAAGCAGATGCATACCACCTTATATGGACATGTAAAGTGTTGTAGCCAGAACGCTCCCGTCACCTTCTTCAAGCTGGCCTTCGCTACAGCGACACGGCCAGTTACAACCGCTGGATACACGACAACACATTCCACGAGACTACTTCACTTCATACACAACACCGGCCTAACGAACCGCTCACATTTAACAAACATACTCGCAAGAATATCATGTCTTAAAGGCAAGTCTTTGTCGCAATTAAAATAAAAAAGTGGTAAGCAGGTGACACACAGTTATGACAGCACGCGGAAATAGTGACCGACTCTGGTGGCGCATGTGTGTTCACTCTTTTTTTTATATTGTGGTCTAGTGGCTAAGGTACTCGGCTGCTGACCCGCAGGTCGCGGGTTCGAATCCCGGCTGCGGCGGCTGCATTTCCGATGGAGGCGAAAATGTTGTAGGCCCGTGTGCTCAGATTTGGGTGCACGCTAAAGAACCCCAGGTGGTCGAAATTCCCGGAGCCCTCCACTACGGCGTCTCTCATAATCATATGGTGGTTTTGGGACGTTAAACCCCACATATCAGTCAACTATTTTTCTATTTCTTCATGTAAACTCCATTTTATGTCTTAATTTTGTGTCATGTACCATTCAAAATTTAAACATGCACATCTTGAATTCTACTGTTTGATATTGCTATGGTCATCGTTGCGTGTCGTGCTCCCTTCAATAGACAAATGACTGTTGTGAAATGAGTGTCAGTACTTGTACGCATTCATCTAGTTGCGTATTTTTCACGGACAGGACTGCATGAATGCAGAGCGAGACCTCTTTCACTAATGCAATCGTAAGTTCTTCTTTCAGTTTTATTGTGTTCAGACTGTATCAGTAACGGGAAAGAGAAGTGAAATAAATAAAAATAAACAAACAGAAATCATTTGTTGCATAGGATTATCATAACACGGTTCAGGGACACTCGATTGATGACTCATCTAATGAGTAAATGCGACGAAGACTCTCGGTTCATTCGAAACGCCGGCGTATTTATAGGCTATGCGATACCGTATCTGATTACGGTCTGCTAAAGAAGCTTTCAGTTCTTGACCAGTATCCAAGATATCACGTAGTTTCGTTTACCTTTTGCAAACCCGAATTCTGAAACCTATTTCTACTTTACGTCGTCAACTATTCAGCCTTTTTTTATTGTTCACCACGTGACCAAAAAGTACGTTAATATATATAGATGCGAATGCTTACACAAGTCTCCGGAAAACGTGATCCATACGCGCTCATTCTGAATGGATTATGGCAGCCCTCATATGTAATATGGCACGCGCTCATTCTGAATAGATTATGGCAGCAGCCCCAAAGTTGCCAGCATCAATTTATGTCGAATGGCTAGAGTGTAATTAAACTACAATGTGAGCTCAGTCACACTAAACATTTTTTTTGGATAGCGGTAAACTGAACCAATATATATGGTTACCTCCGCATGTGCCTGCAACGTAAGTGTGTCGCGTATGGTTGCGCTGAAAGCTATCGGGAAGATAGTTATTCGATAATAACTAATCGCTAACTTTATCGCGAGATGCAACCTGAAGAACACGTTGAGCAACATCCTTCTTTCTTATAGTTAGTAGGTATACACAGTAAGCGAACGCGAAATATGCGAGATGCAAGGCTACCCCACCGACACACTTATCGTGCCTGCACGAATGGATATTCGCAGTTGTACGAATCCGCCGCCAGTTGGGTATGGCGTTATTTATAGATACTGGGGTGAGCAGGTGGAAGCACGAGAACGATTTGGAAAGAACAAGGGTATACTCCCCCGTTCAAGGGTGCCGCTCTCCGGTTACGCCGAGATTTTTGCGTTCAGATAACTCCGAGCACGTTTGGTTATCTCCCTGACTCCCAGGTGGCTTTCGAAGTTGCCCAGCGGGGTCTCCTTGCAGATAATCATCGCCGCGGGAGAAGAGAAGCGACGATTAATTCAGGAAGAGTTGTCGGGATTATGTAAGTAGCTCTCAAACTTAGATTCGAACTGCCGGCTGTAAGTCCTTGTGGACCTTGAGCAGCGAAGGCGCGGTCGGCAGCGACATTATACCAGTCTGCCCAGTTGTGTGAGCGAATTGCCAAATATAGTCCGAGGAAAGTGAAGCGTAAACATCGTACGCCAAAGGCACAAGACGACCTCTGTCGTTCAGGAATCTTCCTATTTTTTTGGCACTTCAGGTCATCAGGGCTAAGTAAAGATTGCAGCATTTGACTCACCTTGGTATAGCCAGAGTCCTTTCTAAGGGACTGTGGTATAGCTTAGCAGATAAGGGGTTCAACTGCTAAGGTTAAAGAAGTGGGTTCGGCGCCCGGCTGCGGCACCCGCATATCAGTGGCGACGAATTGCGAAAAACAACCATGTACCCACCATGTGCTCAAAGAACCTACGTGGTCAAAATTAATCTGGAGCCTGGCAATCGTATATGTCTGATGATCGTATCGCGGTTTCGGTACACGAAACTCCGCGAATTCTCATCATTACCTGCGCGCATTTGTTAACGCCAGACCGCGAGCATCTTATTTAGGAAGATGCTCACGCGCGTCAATGCGACTCGCTTTGAAGCTCAGGTTCGTCAGTGCTAACTGTAACTAACTAAACTCAACCTTCTGGACTCGATGCCACCTGTTAAGTGTGGAGCACGGAGCTGGCTGTCTTATGCTGTCGTAATCGATTGGCGTAACGCAGACAAAACCACGTAAAAATATAGAAAAAAAGAAGTTAGTGTGAAATAGAAAAAAACAAGAAAGAGAAAAAAATAGATGAAAAGGGAGAACTAAACAAGCAAAAATAAAGAGAAAAAACATGCAAAAAACGGGAAAGGAAAGGGAGAGGGGAGGAAAGAAAAGGAAAACTGAAGATGAAGAAGGCTTCCCAGCTTGGCAGCCCTAGTGCCAAGATTCTTTGGCTTTTGATCTTGTGCTTTTCTAACAACAAGAGCATGTCCGTCTGAACGCTCCACTGGTTACCCTGGAAAACAGCGAGACCTAATAGAACACACACACACACACACACGCACACACACACACACACACACACACGCACGTACGCACGCACACACACAGACACACACATACACACGCACGCACGCGCACACACACACACACACACACACGCACGCACGCACACACACAGACACACACACATACACACGCACGCACACACACACACACACACGTACACACACACACACACACGCACGCACGCACGCACACACACAGACACACACACATACACACGCACGCACGCGCGCACACACACACACGCACACACACGCACGCACGCACGCGCGCGAAGATGTTATTAAATGAGAGTTTGTGGTAAAATATGTATTGTACTGGCGAAAAAAACTGATTGCACAAGACGGCCAATGACGTACGTACTTAAGTTGGCTCCTGTCATGAAAACTTTCGTAGATTGCAGAAATGATTACAGTATCGAAACGCGTGGGTGTATATGCTGAATCAGTAGATCAGACTAACCTGTAATAAATGACGTAGCGTTAACTAAAAGTCACATTACTTGCTTGCTTGTGAATGTATTTGAACCTCATCGTTGTTCTTGATAACCGAAATACTTTCGCGCACCTCAAAGTATATACCCAACTTGCACTGCAGTGTCTGGCATGATCATGATGATATTAACGCTAATCAGCACGGTACTCATAACATTGCTCCGTGAGGGAGTGGGACGGCTAGCGTGTACACATCAGCCCTTTGACACCGTGGCAAGTTTTTATATATACACCATCGGCGCCACATCATGGCATCTGCACCTGCTTACAGCCAAGTGGGACGCACAACAACATCCAACTCTCCGACTGCGCATGCCCAACGCGCTGTAGAAGACACGTTTTGATGACGCTGTCTTATTTTCATTCGCGCATTTTCAACGTTACGGTCACTCACCGGCGCCTGGGGATCAACAACCTTTCCTTCCGGTTGCATTCCTTGCGCGTCTTCTCATTCTGCTTATAAAACAACGTGAAAAATCGGTCAGTCAGCGTCATCACACGGAGAAAAAAACAAAGAAGAACAACACAAAAAGACCGCACGCCGACGAACGGCACCGTTCAGCTATGCAGTAACGGAACGGCGACTGGCCGCCGTCAGACGATAAACACAAACAAACGAGCGTGCAACACGAGACTGCAGAAAACAGGTTTGTTGCCGTTTCCGGCTATTATTTTCTTCTCTACCAATTTATTTCTTCGTGTCTGTTCCTTATACGCTCGCTCACTGCAGCTCTGGATAGACTAGACGATCGGCCTTTGTCGGAACAAAGGATTCTGGGCCATTGGCCGAGCCCATCCTCAGCCCAGAAGGCTTTGAAAGCTTTGCTGCGCTTTTTGCGGACAACTGGCCTCAGAGACAGACTTTACTGTCTTATACTCTTTGATGTTGCCTTTCCTCTGTCGCATTTTTTTGTAATTTCTCCCTCTCTTCGCAACATTTCTTTTTAACATCTTTCATTCCCCTCACCCCTTTCCCCAGCACAGGGTAGCCAGCCGGTCTAAGAACTGGCTAACCTCCCTGTCTTTCCGCTTAAACTTTCTTCCTCCTTCCTCTAGTCTCGGCGCTAAAGAAGGGCACGATGACGGGAAATCGGGAACGGCCAGCCAAGTGTTTGAGCGTGTTGAGCGCGCTCTGGTGAGATGTGCCAGCAGCCAACGTAACGTTGCGTGCGACGGTGTTCGCAAAGCGCGCTCGGGCTGCAGGAAAGCGATGCCGCGTGATGACGCGTGTGCCGTTACGCTGACGTCACTCGTGTGTACGCCACACTGTATTCATTTTATCTCGAAAAGGAAAGTTGTATGCAGAAAGACAAAGAAAGCACAGGACGGAGCGCCGCAGCAGCCTCCACCGACTGACTGCCTGTCAGTTTGACCCTCTATGCGTCAGGATCGTGGCCATTGTTTTTTTTTTTTCGTGGGAAGGGGCTTTTACATCTTCGATGTATGATCGTAGGTGCGTGTGTGTGTTCGTGCGTGCTTGAGTGTATGATTAGCTCTGCGTGTATACATACATATACAAATGAAACAAAAAATTACTTCCAGGAGTGCTACGATGTCCGACACTGTAGGGTGTCCGATATGTGCCAGTTGTACTGTGCTTATTAAGCCTGCCAATATCAAGCGATGGATGGCTGCGTGCTCCTGAAAGCTGGGCATTCGTGTGGATAAAGTTGCGAGCTCATTGAGCTGTGCGGATGAATGTTTCGTTATTAGAAGTCTCGATGAGATTTCGTGTTGGACGCATTGTTTCAACCAGTGTTGCGGAGTTGCCACTCGAGAATTGTAGTGATTCCGGAATTATTCTAAATTTTCGCGACACGGGATTAAAATTAGGCGCATTTTGCACGGAAATGGAATGAGAATGAAATTACGCTTTTTTCCAAAAATAGAGAACATTTTCGTTCACACGCCGTTTTTCAAACCTTCAAGCAATAATAAAGCCAAATTCTCAAATGTAACACTAAAGCAGTATTTTTAAGATAGCTCAGCTGATTATAAAATCATTGCCTATTTAAAATCAACGCACGTACTAAAAGTCTGTCCTTATGTAGACTGCATTACGCCTTCGCAACTTGGGCAGTGATTGAAGGGGCAAGGTGCATGGGAAGGGAGAGGGAGGACGCCCATTTCTCCCAAATTCTCGCTTGCCTTTTCCGAAGCCCTTCTTATTTCCGGAGCCCTTCACTACGGCGTCTCTCATAATCATATGGCGGTTTTGGGACACGTTAAACCCCACATATCAATCAAATCAATCAATCAAGAACAAAAGTTAAACAACACGCCTAATCATTCAAACACACAATACCTCATGTCTCAAAGAAAAATGCACCAGCAGGGGCTGTCTATCTCTTCATCAGCCGAAGAAATTGAATATCTAACTGGTACGACACGTGTGTGTTAGCTCTGCCTTTTCTTCGCTTCGTAATATGCAATGAGCGTTAGAAGCTCGTCACAAGTTCTCGCCAATACACTGTTGTTATAGTTTGCGCTTCGCCTGTCTATCTAAGTTCCTTCGTGTGCCCTTGTGTCTTAAGCACATCAATCCTCATCAAGATGAATCGCCAAAAGCCTAAGTTTAAACTTTCCTGACGTCACAGAGCAGGCACCGTCGTACGGCGGAATGCTTGCCTATGCAGATAGAGCATGTACATCACTCACGGTGGCTCCTATGCACCGAATAATAGCGCCATGAAAAGCACCGGAAGCGGCCGGAAGTAGTCGTTTACAAATTAGGGGCGCGTGCGCGATGCAGATAATGGGTATCCGGAAGAAGGGTTCTAGGTCGGGATGACGCTAAAGAGAAACTGTGAACGCTTGATTGATTGATTGATATGTGGGGTTTAACGTCCCAAAACCACTATATGATTATGAGAGACGCCGTAGTGGAGGGCTCCGGAAATTTTGACCACCTGGGGTTCTTTAACGTGCACCCAAATCTGAGCACACGGGCCTACAACATTTCCGCCTCCATCGGAAATGCAGCCGCCGCAGCCGGGATTCAAACCCGCGCCCTGCGGGTCAGCAGCCGAGTACCTTAGCCACTAGACCACCGCGGCGGGGCGTGTGAACGCTTGACTATACCTAGGAAGTGCGTGCGAACACCTTGATTAAAAGCCACTCTATTAAACGCTCAGGCAGTGCCCGCGGGTAGGTGTAGACATGTAATCATGAAGGTGATACCCTTTAGCTGATCGGTTCTTCTTAAGATTTGATTTTTTGATTTTGATTTTTGGGGTTTAACGTCCCAAAACCACGATATGATTATGAGAGACGCCGTAGTGG
>WOVY01005466.1:72500-180000 GCA_013436015.1 Rhipicephalus annulatus
AAAATTAGCACAACCAAAACACACATCCGTAAACAAGAGTCATTAATTGAGTTTAGCTAAGGTGAGCTTTTGCATTGCGCATCGCACAAACGCTTCTTTTCCGCAGCCCAAGAAGGTGCCGTAGCTACAGGCGCGTAGTAAATGAAGTGTTGCCTCCAGAATGATTTTGTTGTGCTCACAATATACCCCATTCGTGTTATCAGTCGCGTTAATTTGAAAACAATATGGCATCAAAAATTTGTCGAAAGAAAGAAAGAAAGAAAGAAAGAAAGAAAGAAAGAAAGAAAGAAAGAAAGAAAGAAAGAAAGAACATCGCTGTGGCGTTCTTCATCCAAAGTCACATACCAAGTCATATACCTCGCATATAGTGGTTTCAAGGCTGCAAGCGTTGTACCCCAAAAGCTTCCTGTTACCTTATTTACCAGCTCCTAACGTCGAAACGGAAAGCATGTTTTCAAATTCTTTTCAAGGGTAAGGAAAGTAGATCTTTATATTTTGAGATTAAAGGAACGTACGTAAAGTTCAAGGAATCTCTTGTAATTTCTATGTAGCTCAAGAGAACATTTATTTGAATATATTTTGTCAAATAAGAAAAGGAAACTGTAGAAATACAGCGGGCTATATTCAAAAGCTCCTGTTGTCCACGGATGCTATTAAGGCACATATTTGGACAAAACTGGATGTGATGAAGGGCCAGTGTTTGTAAACAGCGAAACGGTCTATACCTGGCAACTAGGGCTCTAAGGTTAACGTTTAGGTACTCTTTCTTGCAGTGCCACTAGGCTCTTCACAACTCTCTAATCACTCGTCGGATCGTTTCGCTATATGTAGGTCGAACCGCAATGCGGCCATTGTTTCTGAAAAAGTGATTAATTAACGACATTCATTGATACCTCTTTTCTAGGCAACGTATCTGTTTTGCATGATAATAGACCAGAAACGGCGTTCATGGCTGGACGCCTAATGCAGCAACGAACAGCCGTAATCGTAACTCAGTTACGCGGGAGCATATGCGGAGCACTACACGGTGGCTCTCCTGCACTTCCGCCGCGCCCAAGAAGAAAACGCGCCCCCCGGAAGTCCCGGTCACGCTACTTCCGAAGTCCTTTGTGTACAGTCTACGGCCACCAGCTGTCTATATAGCATCATCGCTTAAACTAAATACAAAGAACAAAACAAAAACGAAGACAATGACGGGGAAATAACGGCCCTGAGACTCTTTTCTTCCACGAGAGAGGAAAAGGTCCCGTATACGCTCACGACTGCGAGCGTATTCCGTGCTTTCGCGCACGTTATCCTCGCGTATTGCTCATAATTTTTTCTGGGCAGAGAAGATGGAGACGAACAAAACACACGATGTGTGCTTCACTGATGAGCTTGATTAAGGAGTGGAAAGGTGCAGCACTTCGTCAGCTGTCGTATTTAGTAGGGATATAAGGATGAGCAAGGTACCCCATCTTGGGGGAGGGGGGTTGAAGGTTCATACATCGCCCCCTCCCTATTGTCAGTGCATAGAGCAGACATTGTGCCTCCCCCGCCCCCCGTCTTTGATAACTACGCAGGGTGGCCACCCCCGTTGCCCCCCTCCCCTCGCGCCGTATGCCTGTGTAGCGACGACTGTCGTATGCACACTCTGGGGACGTTGAAGTACGTGCACGTACGTCACCAATCTCAGTTGGCTCATTGGTTGTGACCACTCGCTTGGCTGGTACTATTCGACAGTAATTACCGCTAGTATAACTTTGAACCAAATACAAATTACTTTCTCGTTTCCAAATATTACGAAATAACTTCGCGAAATGTCCGTATCGCAAAAAGAACAATAAAAAAGACAGAGAGAGAGAGAGAGAGAGAGAAAGAAATGCGATCTCAGCGTCTGCACTGAACTCTAAAAATTTGTACTCTCGCTCACTTCAGGAACATATATATATGGTGTATTTCTAGAATACCGTCCTATCGAGCGAGTAGTCTTGTGAGTGATAACGAATTTATTTCAGTTACCTAATCAGTAAGAAAACAGAAGAACTTGTTACCGCATGTACTGCGTGTTTGTTGAGGAAACCGAGTGTTGTATACGACATTAAACGTGATTTTAAGCAGATGTTATGGGGTTCAGATCAGACAAATAAAAAAAAGATATTTGAGCAAATCTAAGAAAAAGAAACTGTCAGGCATTCTCGGTGGATAACCGCTGAGAGCTATTGTGTGGCCTCTTACTGCTCTATATACGTTCGCCGAACAAGTAATGCCCCTCTGGGGCATCAGATGATTTTGAGGCAACATGATTCATCGGAGAAACACTCGTTTGTGCCCCGGTATTTCTTCCTTGACAATCTTGTAATGGTTTTCCTAGCTTCTACCCTAACACACATGAATACTTGTCGAATCGAATACGGGTCGCCTAGCAAAGACTATACATCCAAGTGGTATTCGTCGTACAGAACATTTGCATGTTCCTACTTATAAGCAGGGATATGCTTCAAGAAAGTCTCAAGTCTCCACGGCGTTCGTTATTCTTCTATCTTTCTCTCTTTGCTTAAAGACAAAGTAATAGAATAAAATATGAACAAGACTTGACAATCTCTATCCAACAGTAAGAACAGAACATGCAGCTTGCTATCTAACACGTTTGAATTCGAGGCGCAAAACGTAAAATAAAGTTAGGAGCAGAGTAAAGGAGGGAGAGAGACAGAGACGATGCACACAAGAAAATGCTTGCAGTAGTCAACATGTGCACATGATAACGTTAGTCAAAGCAAAAATCATTTACCTCCGGAAGTGTAACAGTGCCTTTATGACCATTTTTCGCACGCGTGCATGCCCGCATGCGCGATCATATGGCATAAGCTTACGTACAAGTTTGCTCTGGATACACACAGTATTGCCGGACGTTCTGCGCAGTTAGGATACATGTATCTTCATCCAAAATCATTTTTCGCACTTTTTTAGAAGCAATATTTGATTAAGCTTCGCCACTACATATTGTCATGTTTAGAAGGTGGATACTGCTGCCGCCATGCTTACGTCACTGAAGCATATTTGTCGCACACCAACCCATGCATTTGACAAATGTCGCTTTTAACGACGGATGCTTCCTGCCGTAAATTAACGCACGCTTTTGAAGCACGGGAGTAAAATCTGTGGCGCACGCAATACGCCCGTAAATGCGGCATACAACGGGCCGACTTGCCGTCGGCGGCGTCCTGTTTCCTGTTTCATGCTACGAAGTGGGGCAATTGCGCACGCTCGGAGCTTTCGCGAGCAAAACAACTTAGTTTTTTAGTTTTTTTTTTCAATAAAGCGATTCTCGAATCGGGGAAAAAGACATGGTAGTCGAGAGGTCACAATTCTAAGACATGCAGCCGTGTTTTTAGATAGCGAGAGTAGCACCTGGATTATTACACTCCGTGAAAAAAAAAAAAAGAGCAGTCCTCAGGCGTTTTGCCCCCTTCTTGCATGTGTTATTAGTGTATATGACTCCCTTAAACGAGACATATGAACACTCGTACGAGTTGCATTGTAATGTAGTTGCACTGGAGCGAAATGCACGACAAGACAGGTGGTTGCGCAATTCACCTGTCCTGTCCTCTTGTCTCAAGTTGCCCGTTTCTAACATTTAGTTCACCGAAACTGCATTACAGTATTGTAGCAATTAGCTATAATTGTAGCTTTGCTCTCTTAGAAGCTCATTTATTCTCATGGGGAACTCATGGGGTTCACAAGTCTGTTAATGTCATTTTTTATTAGAGATCTAGTCAGGTACACGTGGAAGCTCAGAAAACGCTGAAAAAAGCAGCGTTCATTCGCTTTTTTTTTCTTAGAGTCTACGGAGCGCTTACAGTATTGCTGTTACCTACTCTAGAATAGAACAAGCAAGAGTAAGTACCCTCCCCCCTTGCTTTTTTAAAAATGTTTGCTAGTCATGACAGCGACAGCATTGGTTTTCGATAGAACTGTTTATAAGTTCGTCCTATGATTCTAAGATGACCTCTGAGACGTGTGCGCGAAGAGATTTTTTTTTGCAAGAGATCACGGAAGCAGCTGTTTTTTCTTAGCTATAAAAAGTGTGCAAGTCATATGCGGACGGTTACAGAAATAGCCGTCTGCAAGATTTGTAAGCCAACCCAGTCACCCGAAATGGGGATGTGCCATGATGATATATGATGTTTAAGGGCGTAAGGGCAGGGGATATGCCAATGTGCCACAAGCTGTGCGGTATCCTCCATGTATATATATATATATATATATATATATATATATATATATATATATATATATATATATATATATATATATATATATATATATATATATATATATATATATAATGTATGTTTTGGATTCCTTTTCTTTGTGTTCTCTATTGCTCTACGCACATATCCATATCTCGCAACGCTAATTTTCCTTTGACAAACATCATTTTTGTTTTCGTGACGTTGATGCACAGAGGCACCAAAGTGTACATCTGCATCTTAGTATTTTCATATTAGCATAACTTAATTGGGATCGATGCACTGCGTCTACTTTCGCAGTTCATTGAATGAGTTTGCACCTTGCGTAGGGGGAAAATACCAACCATCTGTTTTGCAAAGCATCCAATCACTGCCTTAGAATACAAGGCGTCGTGTAACTTACATCTGCGTAGGATCTGCATTGACACATTCATTTAAATATATTTTGAAGACAACAGTCTTCTTTGAACGCAACAAATTTTGGTCAGATTTAGCCATACGGCCAAAGTTTAAGCACTTGCTGAACGCCCAGTCATCTCGAACTGGTGGCTGCGTTCATACTTGTGAACATCGTCGCTCAAAAAGCAAATATTACGCATATCTGAGGCGCAACATCTATACATAAGTATTACGTGGTGTGTCTAGAAAATACATAGATACGTAATTTGAAAGACGCTAGTGTATCTTACGCTGCGCCAAATATGCGATGCAAGAGAAAGATGGGCGGCAAGAAATTGCGACGACATTTGCAGCGAAGCGCGCAGATACACGGCCAAATTTTTTTTGTGTGTATGCTTGCGGTTGATAAGTATACACAAGAACCACCCGCAGATGCTGTATAAAATGTAGTTGACATTGAAGGAGTGTGAAGGCAGGGAATGAAGAGCAGGGAACTAGGTCCTGTTTACCACCCTTCACTGGAGGGAAGGAGTGAAGGGACTAAAGGAAAAAGAAGGAAGAAAGCACCGTCAGGGTACATGTGCGATGAAGTAAGTAAGTTAGTCTGCTGCATTCCAGCACATTCGACAGATCACAGACTACAAAAATGGCGTATGAAGCGTAGCCTCACCTCCATAGAATTTCAGCGCGTTTTGGTGTATCCAAGAATGCCTATCCACTCGGAGAAAATAAAGACATGTTTCTGAACGACAACAATTTCAAAGATAGTACATTGATGTATTAAATCTAAGCAAAACGATTCGCCGATACACTCTAGTTAGCAGTGAAGAGAAGAGAAGAAGGGAAAAATATCAGAAAGGCAGGGAGGTTAACTAGACTGAATTCAGTTTGCTGCCCTACTCGGGAGAGAGGGGAAGCATGGAGAAAAGAAAAGAGAGACAAGGAGATACACATTGCACATACACACACACACCGCACACACAGTTCATGTTTCACAAGCGGTCGCACAGTGACGTTGCCCTCAGGAATTGTAGATGCGCTCGTGTGGTTTTGTGGGCTGAAATACGTGAAGGCTACGCCCCCAAGATGAGCAGCTAATATTACCATATAGAAGCGCGTCGATCCGTGAAACTGTGCCCATGGAGGTAAACGTTAGGGGGTGCCCATTTCTGTCATGTCGGTTTTGCGCGTAATCTCTGTATTTCCTACTATATGCTAAGACAGCTTGTCACCTCCATGATGGTTCGTTTCAAAAGCAAACTTAAGATTATTGCCCTTGAAAAAGGCAATAATCTTTCTGACAGACTTTTTAGTGGAGAGCGGACTGGACAAGCACCTATGATAGACAGCCAGAGATAGACATAAAATGTGGTCATGTATATACTGACAGTAGAATAGTAAGGCGTGCGTGTAAACAGTTTATGACTGTGTGAACTGCGCGAAGAAAACTGTGTATTGGCATGGTATTTGAACTGGTCTCAGTGTGCTATTATGTTTTTTTAATTTTCCGTATTATTAATTTTTGGGTACCGTTCTGTATTATTATTTTTTTTCGCTGCAGAACTTTGTGATATGGAGTAGCCGAGGCAATATGCACCTCAACCTCTCCACAGCAAAACAGTTAAAACAGAACAGAACAGAACAGCAAACTTAGGCTCGGGCGTGCTTGCAATGAATGTTTGTAAAGGCAATCGACGGGCGATTGATTGTACGGACCACCTGTCGTTCATTTGATGGGTGACGCAACTATTTGCTTGCGCTGTTCAGTACACGTCGTTTACGCAATCTGCTTTAACGGCGAACCTGAACAGACAGGTTCGCCGATTTTCTCCGCGTGAGGCGTTCTCGAAGACTCGCAGCATGTCCTTCAAGAAACTGTTGTCGCTACTTGTCAGAGGGGCAGTTTTAAAAAGACTGAATTATATATGCTACTGGTGCAACTTATTCACTTGCCGGATGTTGCGCTAATAACTAATCAAATGCAGGGAAATCTTGTCCCGTGGAGAACCTCAAACTGCTGTGCACTGCGAAGATGCCTCTGATTATTATTTTTTTGTTAATCTGCAGGTATTTCTGAGAACCTACAGCCGCAATTCGTGCGTGCGTGTCCACCGTTCTGCGTGCCATTACGGTGTCCGTATCACATCTGTGTGTGTCGATAACATGCAACACTTATAGTATAGCAATTCAGGAGTGCATGTGTTAGGTATATAAGTTTTCAGACCAGATAAACTACTGTCATCTCGTCTGAGGCACTACAACACTTACTAATAATATTAATATTATTAATAATATTAATAATATTAATAATATTAGTAATATTATTACCCTCCATAGAATGCATGCAGAAAAAGCTCTGCGTTGTATTCTAAACGTTCCTTATTTAACGCCAACGTTTAGAAAAATTGAATCGGCTACCAATGTCTGACATTTATGAAAATATATTAATAAGAAGGTATAAAAACAGTATTAAAAAACTACACCCCGAAACGCATTTCCCATTTGACGCCAAAACATAAAACAATCTACACAAGGAGCTCCAAAATATGGGAACTACCGAGGTCCAGAACAAATTATACCTACCAGATGTTACGGTATAAACTTCCATAGCGCTTAAACATGAATAACGTCAAATAAAATTCCATGTGATTGTATCAAAGAGGGAACATATGCTGTCTCTGCAAATACCTATGTGGTAGTGCCCAAAATGGCGTGTATATTTTTGTATAAAAATCTGTTTCCACTTTTTCTATGTATTCTTTTCATCAACTTTTGCATTTTCACTCGTATAAATTTTAATTTGCTCACTTTCTGAGCTTTTCAGTACGTATAATGACGAGTAATGTATATATGTTTGTGCAATGTGTATTATGAGTTGTGCCATTCGCTTATAATTTATAAGTTCTGTTTTAGTGTTGAAGTGTTGCACTCATTTGTTCTTTGTTTTTGCCAGAAAAATTGTACCCATGAACCTTGTCAAACCTTGCTGAAATTTCGTTCATGGTCCTCAACATTGTACAAATGTTGAAATGAAATTTGATTCGATTTGATTAGTAACGATAACTAGAACAAGATGACACCCCAGCTTCTTTTTAAAGACAGCGTCATCGTGCACAGATTTGCGTGTTCCTCTTTATTATCATTAAGAAACCGTATTATCCGTACCACTTATGTTGTTTTGCTCACTATTCGCAATAAGATTACATTTTATGGTCAAGAGTGTTCTGTACTTGGCACTTTTACTTACAAAACTTGTCAAGAAAAGAAAAGCCACATTACATTCGTTCGTATTCAGCACACTACAAAATGACATGGCTGTAATATCGTTTTCGGAGTCTTAAACGGGGAGAAAGTATGACATTTGTGTGTAGGTTTTTATTGATCTCTAGGGTGTGATGGTAGCACTAACGAGCCTTGGCGAAGAATTATTGACTCCTTGTTGACAGTGCAACGAAATCGATATGTTGCACAATATTTACTTTAGTGCACTGCGCATGTACTTACAGAAGTTTGCCAATTCGATATCAAGGTCAAGATGTCCACTAAAGAGAGATCGAGAGAGAGATATAGAGAAATGAAAACAGTTATTCTAGAAAAAAAAAAGACATTGGAGAGAATAAGGCGGAACTGCGGCATTTGAAATGGCACGACATCGACGATTCCTCAGGTATACATACAGGTGGTGGGATTGAATCCCGGCTGCGGCGGCTGCATTTCCGATGGAGGCGGAAATGTTGTAGGCCCGTGTGCTCAGATTTGGGTGCACGTTAAAGAACCCCAGGAGGTCAAAATTTCCGGAGCCCTCCACTACAGCGTCTCTCATAATCATATGGTGGTCTTGGGACGTTAAACCCCACATATCAATCAATCAATCAATCAATCAATCAATCAATCAATCAATCAATCAATCAGGTATACATAGCAGGGAGAGACCACAACATGTCTTTCCTCCACGCATCTTTAAGAACCTCACGCTCAGGCGATACCAGAAAATCTTTATTTCCTCGAATTGGGCGAAGGCGAGGCTCTCAAAAAAAAAAAAAGGATGATCGACTCTGAACTGAATGTCAGGTAAGGTTGCCAACTAAAAGAAGTCGTTTTTCATATCTAATATATGGGTCATTTATGAAGAAGATTTGACGTCAGGATACAAGCGACATAGCGATGGCGACCTGACGATTGATTGATATGTGAGGTTTAACGTCCCAAAACCACCATATGATTATGAGAGACGCCGTAGTGGAGGTCTCGGGAAACTTCGACCACCTGGGGCTCTTTAAGCAATGGTGACCTCCGTAAAGGCGAAAGAACAGAGTTGTTCCGCGGTTGTGTTTGAACACATGGTGGCAGCATGGTGTCTTCCACGAAAAGAAAAATAATAAAGATCAGTCACGTCTGTGTAGCTTGCTCTCATAAAGCTTTACTAATCATCATAGGCGTGGAAGATAATGCGAGTACTATTTGGATAGATAGATAGATAGATAGATAGATAGATAGATAGATAGATAGATAGATAGATAGGTAGATAGATAGATAGATAGAATAAACTGGGAGAAAGACAGGGAGGTGAACCAGAATTTTAGCAGCTGGTTTGGTGTGCACTCAGGGGAGGGAGAAAGAAAGGAAAGAAAGATGAGAAGGAAAGTAAAGAGAAAAGTAGACGCGCGAAAAAGAAAAGATCGGTGGTGCTATATATAGCCCACTCATTAGGCCACTACCACGTAAAAAGTTCAACAAGGCCTTGGCTGATTTGCTGTGCGAAGGCGGATCGCGTCGGCATTCGAGCACTCACTGTTCTAACAAGGGTCTGTGGTCAAGGTGGGCTAACGCAGCACTTCACAGTCCAGAGTCACACAGTCATAAAATAAAGTGCTGGAAGAATACAGTCAAGTATGGTCCTGGCCACTAGCAAAGCTTGATGGTTTGCGTGCGGTTCGCATGTTTGAAACGCGTATATATTTTAGGAGAGGTAAAAGGTCATGAAGAATATGATATAACAGGAAAGAAGGACTACCTCTTACGACTTAAATTGCCACATTAACAAGTCTCTTTTCAAATGCACTTTAACTCTCTTTTAGGAAGTAGCGCTTTTTTATTATTCTCCAGAGAGAGTATTGTTGAAAATTATGTATAGAAGATGAGCAGTGGTGATATATACATTAAGATGAGACCAATAAAAAGAAATCAAGGAATGTTCTGAGGAACAGCTACACCAGGAACTTGCAGAAGAGTGTGCGTAACGAATCTTCCTGCCCAAGGAAACCGATCGTAGAAAGCAGTTTACCGAAAGTGACGCGTTCACTGCAAGAGCGTGGAACAAGCGCCGTAAACATCGCTGGAAGGCCAAGCGCAGAAAGAAATACGGATGATTCTATACAAAGACCGACATGGAACTCGTATGAACATTGTGTACTCGGAACCCATGTGCAATTTTAGTGTTATCCGTCGTCATTCGTCGCTGTGGGGGTGCGGAGGACGTTGAAAATTATGTCGAAGACGAGGAGTGGTGACATCATCATTAAGATCAGAGCAGCGCATTCGGAATAAAGAAGAGGTGAATGGGTGGGCTTCGCCATGGGCAATGCGGCTCGTCTTTTTCTCTACAAATATAATGATCTGCAGCTGAGAGCTGGCGAATATATCAAGTAAAAGGAAGAGCTTGCATACAAATAAAATGTTTTCATCTCTCTTTTGAGACGTTAAACGTTTTGGGACGTTTGGGACGTTTTGGGAGTGGTTTTGGGACGTTAAACCTCACAAATCATCATCTTCACCTTTTGTCTTTTTTGCCATCTAGCTTGTAACATTTAGTCGTTATAACACCGGAACTTCCTTGGCACTTGGACATCGTTATAAGTAAACTTAACTAATCAAAGCTCACCAAAGAGAGTAACAGGTATTGTTTTTTTTCTCTTTTATTTTTGACAGGCAATGATATTTATTATTATTTAGAAAGAGTAGGATACATTATAGCTTACAAGCATGCCGTGCCAAAGTATAAGCGACGAAGAAGTACGGAGACATGAGCCTTCAATATTGGAAACGCGCACGCGTTTACACTTGGAGGAATATATAGCGTGTCAAGCTGTGTCTCCACTTTCCGATTAACGACGCGATTTACCTCATGCTCATTAATCCATCGATCAGGGTTGTTTTCTCTTCGGCGTGCCCGTGTATACGTCCATCTATAACGGAAACAAACTGACACGTGCCGCGCCGGCGAGCAGCTTATACGAGTGAGACGTGACTCGCCCGGAGCGTCGCGTGGCAAGGAGCAACGGGGCACACAACAGGGAAGAAGGATGCGATCCGAGACTTATTGGCATTCAGGTAATACGCGCGACCGACGCGCGTGCCAATTAACTCGTACGCCGTAACCGATGGCGTCTTTTATTCCGAAAGGAAACGCGCTGGTCGGGGTGCGTTACAAGGACCCCCAAGCGTCGACGAAGGTTATACACTAAACGCGCGCAACGTGAAACGTATGGGAGGACGCCCTTTTCACTCATGAAGCTGCGGCATGTTTTTTTGCGGAGATCGAAGAGGAAAACTGTCCTGTTTTCCGAGGAAGCGGCTTGTGGGGCGCATGCCGTATGCCTATATAAGGATAGCTTTAAATGTAGACCTTGAAACGAACGGCGTTTAGGGCTAAAACGAGGACGCTGTTTATGCGCAAATATTCGCGCCGAGAGGAGATCGAGCGAAATGGCTTTCCTGGTTTGAAATCGTTGTGGAGGACGGGGGGAGGTTTAGTACTGGCTGTAACTGAGCGTAGTACTTCCCATTAGGCACGTGGGGGGAAGGTTTACCCTTAACCGCAGCGCACCTCCCGCCCCCCTCTTAGCCCTTCCCCCCGCCTCTCCTATTGGTCGAGTCTGAAGGAAAACAAGCTTCGCAATGAGTGCGAAATTGAGAATGAAGCGTTGACGAGCTTTTCACCATGGCCGGTATTAGTTGCCCGACTTTCCGGGGGTACTGATGCAGGAAAGTACGCCGTTCTTGGAAATACAGTATTACTGGGCAGGAAAATGCAGATATTCTCGTCAGAAAAGTGTACGGACATAACGCCATATTTTAGAAAATGCTGGTGCAGGTCCATATGAGAGAGGATACGGGCTAACTTCGCGCCCTCCTCTGATAATTAAAGAGTATGCCCCCCCCCCCCCCCCCAGATGTGCGCACGCCTATCGTGCTGATGGCGCTGTGTTGTCTATGCGCAGAATCACGCTCTGAAGCGCCTGCTCGCGTGAAGGTGCTGGTCTCAATGTAGACTTCCTGGTAAACGAAGAAGCATCGATATCACAGGCTTGCTTACTTGGGCCAGTTGGTCATGTAAAAAAAAAAGGGGGGGGGGGGAGAAATGGGAAGTTTGCACTAGCCGTGTAAAGCTTAAGAAACAATGAATGCGGTCCTCTTGACTCACGCTAGGCATTTCTTCGCGTAGACACCCGGTCGAAGAGCGCGCTTTTCGTCGCTCGTATACTCGGCTCGCGCAATGGTCGAACTCGGCGCCGCGGCTGCGGTGACGGTCTCCGTCGGTAGGCGCGGCTGATAAGCAAACGCCACGCAGGGTTTTTAGCGAATACCGGACGTTTTACCTCGCCCCTCAAAAGCTAAGCTCTTAAAAACGAACAGGGGCACGAACAACGAGACGAGACAGAGACGGCGCTACGTCCGTCTCGGCACGTTCATCCAAATCACGCCTCCGCGTTTCGTGATGTGACCGAGCACGTCGCCAGCGAGAAAGGCATCACGCACACCTTCAGCCATGCATCAATTTTTTTGTGTGGTCAGAGCACGGAGGAGGAGGGATAAACAACAAGAGCGAAGGCAGGGAGGTTAACCAGGCACATGCCCGGTTTGCTACCCTACGCTGGGGGAATGGGAAGGGGCATAAAGATGAGAGAGAGGGGAAAGAGAAGAGAAAGAGGGAGTGAGCATGGACACACAGCTGGACTGAATACGTGCCGACAGTATGGAAATATAATATGCCGTATTTGGATTTGGTGAGAGAGTTTCGCAAGCAGTGCGACTCTGAGGTTTGCGTACGTTAACTACTTGCACCGCACTGCACTAAATGTCGTTGTGCGGAATTACTTCGCAGCGAAAATTAAGCACATTGGAGTGCCACTGCTACCGAAGTACAGTGTATGGGAGGCGTACATATTTAACTTAATCTATACTTCTGCAGATCTACTCCTACGTGAAATTCAACTAATCTACTTCTACGTGGAAAATGACTACTCCGCGTTTATGATGTCCTGACTTATCTCTTGTCTCCATGTTTGCACGCCCGCCCTCTTTACCATGAATACCTACCAACTGTTCATTCCTCTGTGAATACAAGTTTCATCCCAAGCTGCTGGACATTTACATGAGTGATAGATAGATAGATAGATAGATAGATAGATAGATAGATAGATAGATAGATAGATAGATAGATAGATAGATAGGTGAAGAAATGAAGAAAGAGATATGAATGAAGTATTGTCAGGGAGGTTAACCTGGGAAGATTTTGATGATACACTTAGTGGATAAAACTTGTAAAGAAAGACTAAATAACAAGAGAGAAATAAAGCTTCGTATCTCTGTTAACATGAGTCGTATAGCTTACATAAGCTAAAAGAAAAAAAAAACGTTTTCGCCAAGCGCTGATTGGGCTTGAATAACCACACGGGGGTGTCATAGTGATCTAACGAGGCTGGTGTCATCTTTTGCAACCCTCTCGGGAGCACTCCTGAATTTCTCCCCCTTTTGCGTCTTGCTTCGTTCTCCCTCCCTCTCCCTCTGCCTCTCTCCACCTCATGGTCGTGGAAACTGTGATTCACCAAAAACGTTGTTGTTACGCCGAAAATTCGCGGTTGGCGTCACGGAAACGTAATTCCCATATCTGGAAAGCCGAGCATCCTAGCTAATGTGCAAGGATACAGTCACCACGATGACGGCAGCAATAGTACAGCGCGCTCACCACGTCATACGGATCACGTGTGAATGAAAGATCGGAACATCTATGTGAAATCACCGATAATGCATGGCTGACATTCGAGGAGCGGGTGATTACGGTTGCCCAATTGGGTACGGAGACCCACGTGGCGGCTTCGGGGCATCTGATTCGTATATGCGCATGCTCCTCCGTAAAACGCAGTTTGGGCGGCGTCCAGAAAGCCGTGGAGACGGCGTCTAATTGGGTGACTGCGACGGACGAACTCAACTGACCTCGGTATAATCTAACCGTCGCATCGTATATATATACATGCGTAAGTTGATGTTGCTCCGACATGTTGCATGAAGAAGAATAAGAAGAATAAGAAGAATAAGAAGAAGAATAAGAAGAAGAATAAGAAGAATAATAAGAATAATAAGAAGAAGAAGAAGAAGAAGAAGAAGAAGAAGAAGAAGAAGAAGAAGAAGAAGAAGAAGAAGAAGAAGAAGAAGAAGAAGAAGAAGAAGAAGAAGAAGAAGAAGGGGTGGTTTAACGTCCCAAAACCTCCATATGATTAAGAAAAGTTAAAGACCACAATGAATAGTTGAGCTATTTATTTTGGTGACAGCACAGGTCATATACGTTTAAATGTTCTTTTTTTACTTTACAATAAAGAAAAGCTTCAATTGAAGGGTTCGTTTTTGTTAGACATAATAATAACGAGAATTTAAGGACAATAATGCCGAGGAAAGTATAGGAGATGTTATGAGAAGTAATGGTAATGTAAATGTGAAGAAAGAAAAGTGAACTGAAAAATGATTTGCCGCAGGCACGAATTGAACCTGCTACCTTTGAATAAATTTGCAGGTTCGGTCTCTGTTGGCGGCAAGTTTTCTTTTCGCCCACTTTTCTTTCTTCCTATTTTCAACAATTACTACTCATAACGTCTGCTATACTTTCCTTGCCACTATTGTCTCTTAGTTATCGTTAATCATTCCCTCTTAGTTCTCCTTAGTACTTGTATCATTACACTCTAATAATGAGTTTCTTATGTATAAGAAATAATTGCGATCATCTGTATTTTTTCTAGTTTCATTTTTTGAGTTAATCATTTTCAATCTTTTTTCTTTCTTTCACTTGCATAAGCTTTCACTAAACTGCTTGCTCAACTTTTATATATTGATTGCTATAACAATGTTGTCTATTTCACGCATTTTTAAGGGGTCGTGGTCCCAGTCAAGCCATTAGAGGCTTTTTGACCACGGCCCTCAGTATCTCTAACGTTGAAATAAATAAAGTTTGAAAGTTTTCAAAAGTTCGAATTATTTCATTTCAAGGTTGTTTTACTCTGTCGCGAGCGATAAACTATCCTATATGGCCACGAACAAACAAAGAGATGAATTCATCAGTATAATAATGAATGAATGAATGAATGAATGAATGAATGTATGAATGAACGAACGAACGAACGAACGAACGAGAACGTCGCAGTCCACTGAATCGACGACAGAAATATAGCGTAGCAGCGTTAGAACAGGAAAAATTCGCTGTGGATGAAAAAGTACAAACAAGTGGTTCGATCATCAACGCACTACTAATCAGATATGAAGTGCACGGCGCTGTGCTTCCTTTAGAAAACTTGTTCACCGCATTAAGATTCAATGGAGAAAGAGTATACGTGTGAAGGCGTAGAAACGCATGATAAGTCTTCCGCTATCAAGACATCGCTAGCATTTGTACGTGTGCTGGGGAGTTGAAACATGCAATCAATACAATTACGAAGACTCCCCTTCTCACCTCGGTCTATTCTCCTTTCTTTTTCCCCCAAGCTTTTATGCGTGAGATCCTTTAATATCTATCTCCCGGAAACAATCGTCAAGTGAACGCGCAATGTGGAAGCTAATTACTGTGGTGAATACGCTCGTGCTAAGCATTTGCATGCGGTGCGGTTCAGCTTTAGAGTTAATCCACCCACACCTAAGAAAGACACTGTGTTCTCGTTCCCAGGTCCTTGGGCAGCTTTGGCCGCATAAGAGTTCGTAATTTGTAATTTCTCGCGCAGTATAGAACGTCGTCACTGCGATTTCCTCGTAGACTCCACTTGTTTAAGGATCCCGCACTAATTCTTATTTAAACCATGCACGCACACGAACGTGCTTTGGTTACCTGTTATAATTAGTATGTGAATTCTCACGGGTCTCCTAGCATTGCCTTGCGAGGTCGTATTCATTGTACAATACGTAATTAGTATAGCTTAATGAATAGATATAGGCACTTGGTTTCCTGAACAAGCTGCAGTTAAGACGTCACTTAAAAATAAAACAATTCATTGGGATTTGCGCTAACTTCAAAGGGCTTAAGCCAGAATTGTCAGGGAGGAAATTTATAATACCAAACATTATACGTTGGGATTAAAGGGACATTTCATAAAGTAAATGCGTTTAGGTCTTTGTTTTCGAATGCAAACGTTCTGCATATTACTGTAAGCACGCTATTCGCAGCATTGGTTTTTAATCTTCTTCACTTGCACATAGTTATCACTGTGAGCGTCTTCTTCGTTTCGTATGGTGGGTCAGGCGACTCTGCCGAATAAATGCCATCGAGACCGCAACGGTTCTTGCTACTGTATTGCAGAGTTGTGGAGGTTGCTTTGGAACACCAGGTCTTCTACGACTTTCAGTTTCCTTGGAGTTCCATTCGGATCGCCGCTTGCTTCACCTATCAGCTGTCATGGCCCAAGAAACGTTGCCCAGACGACCCCGCAACCCCTCACTATCTAGCGGTTTAAAAACCTTTAAGGTTCGCATACTCATTTGTCGCGCCACTACTTTATTTACAGTAATAGGCCTTACTTCTGCTGCAATACTACGAATGGTCCTATCAAGCTCACCGAATGTCTCATGCACTGTTGCTTGAGCTTGCTGGACTGACGTCCCTTACGGTGTATCATCGAATGTATGATACACTGCTGCTTGAGCTTGCTGGAGTGATGCCTCTTACGGTGTATCAGCTAATACCTCATGCACAACTGCTTGGGCTTACTGGAGTGGTGACCCTTACGGTTTATCATCGAATGTTTCATGCACAGCTGCTTGCGCTTGATGCCCATTACGGAGTATCTCATGCACAGCTGTCCTGGCTTGCTGCATGGGTCGACGCCCCTTACAATAGATCATCGAGTGTCTCGTGCAATATACTGCTTGGGCTTGCTGGACTCATGCTCCTTATGGTGTATCATCGAATCTCTCCTCCACAGCTGGTTGAGCTGGCTGGACTGATGCCCCCTACGGCGTATCATTGAGTGTTTCATGCACTGCTGCTTGAGCTGGCTGGACTGATGCTCCTTACGGTGTATCATGTAATACCTCAAGCATTGCTGCTTGAGCGTGCTGGACTGACGCCTCCTCTTACGGTGTATCATGGAATGCCTCATGCACGGCTGCTTGAACTTGCTGGACTGATGCACCTTATGGTGTGTTATCGAATGTTTTAATACACAGCTCCTTTATCTGGCTGGACTGATGTCCCATACGGTGAATCAGTTCTGCAGAAGGCGACAAGATAGAGAGGAAACTCGGGGACGAGACCAAGGTTTGCTTTAATACCGGCGGTCACTGTATGAGAACAACGCAGCTTTGACCAACATGATTTGTGGTAGTAAACAATTGAAACGTTAGGCAGCTGCTCCGTCAGTGTCACTCATTTACTCAGCCATAATTCGTATGTTCCATTCAGGACCCATTTTTAGACTCACCCATCCTCGTTTATAGAGAAGCATGAATTCTGGTCACATACGACGTTGGCAAGCTTACGACACCCGCGCAGGTGACAGAACCTTGGTTTACCGTGAAAAATGCAAGTGACAGAACCTTGGTTTACCGTGAAAAATGATAAATTCCAAGTATAAAGTATGCATTGGAAAGTGCGAAGCCAAGCGCCAAAAATATCAGCATACATGCGGCAAGATGCGAAGACCTGTACGGTCTCGACCGCATTGGTCTTGCGACACACGATATGCACAATGTACACATACGTCCTTCGTACAATTGTCAGCTTCTACAGACCCACAGGCCCACCAACACTGCAATTCTTTGCTCTGATATTATACCTATCATGCCTTCGCCTGCCAATGCCGCAAAGAACTTGCCTCGACTCGGGGAATTCCTCTTCATTACAGGTCGCCTCGCGTAACGCAGGTTTTTGTATAGTGCTTACGCATTGTGATTGCAGGGTATATACAGGGGGCCGGATGTGGTGTAACATGTCTTCTGTTTTCTCCGAAATCCAGGAGAGAACGCCTTAAAAACAACGCAAGTGCAACGCTTCTTTAAAAACAACGATTGCTAAAGCACATAAAAAAGTCATTACAGCAGTTTGTTAAGTAAGACGGAGAGCTGAGTGAGTTGGTACTGATTCATTGTGGCGTACATGTAGCTCTAAAAAAATACGAGAACAAGAAAGTGAACACCACAACCACTTACTCACAACTGAAACCTCTATCGTTTGAACCGAACGTCAGGCGTCAAGCGTCGTCGAGCGTCAAGTTTATATGTTACAAATTTTGGGTTCTAGTAATGAAGTTTTCAGTTGTGAGTAAGCGCTTGTAGTGTTCCCTTTCTGGTCCTCGTCTTTTTTTTTGCGCTACATTTGTGCCGTAATGAAGCAGTTTGTTGCTGTTACATATAGACATGGTACACAGTCGTATACAGCGCCAGACATATATACAACGCCACGACACTCGATTTACAACTCGCCTAGTTTGCACGTGTTGCCAGCATGAATATTCCTGGTGTCGCTGTCAGGAAATGGGGAAAAAATTAAAAAAAAAATAAAATTGCGCTTCAACTATAGCGATGCACACGGCGAATCTTTGTAGTAGGTGGCGTTTGCCCAACTGCTTACGAAAACAGGAGGACCTGTTCGGCTAGTTGGTATTTGCTTATCGACATAGTGTAGTCGAAACACACAAATCGAAACACACGCAGACATACAACAGGAGCGCTTACGACCGGGTGCGTGCGCTGTGTACAGACAAGTGTCTCTGTGTGTGTGCGTGCGTGCGTGTGTGCGTGCGTGCGTGCGCATTTAACTTATACATGACGGTGCCTGGGGGGGGGGAACTGGACAAATTAACAAGGACACCTAATCAGTTATATTACAGGAAGGTGACGCAACACGGTACAAAGGCGGAGACGAGGGAACAAGTATACGCGAGCGCACACTTGTACTTGTTCCCCCGTCTCGGCATTTGTAACGTGTTGCGTCACTTTCCTGTATTATAACTATGCACCGACAAGCCCAGCAACAAGTGTTATTAGAGCACCTAATTAGGTTGGGAGACATGACGTAGCTGAAGTCTATAGGAATGATTCGATCACTTGGGGTTCTTTAAAGGAACTCTAAACGGCGTCTGGGAACACAAACAGCAGGTTATCATTTCGTGGAGGTTCCCGTCTTTTTCTGCACGCGGTTCGTGACGCCCAGTATACTTGTTCCCGTGACGTCACGAAGAAGTAAGCTCTTTGTTCGGCCATAAACGAGTGACATCAGTTGTGAATTGTCTCCTGCCGTGCTTCGCCATGCATTCGCACGCCGCACTGGGCCTTGGCCGCCATGACTATTGTGCTCGGCGATCGATTGGTTTCACTTCATTGTGTGTGTTTTCAACTACGCAAGCGGACTTAGCAGCGCGTAGTCAATTGCGAGATCCTGATAGGTTCGACGCCTATTGCTGACACCCTCAACTTGTTTTACGAAGAAATAAGTGGCGAGGAGGAGATAACGCCTGTAGGAGAGGTAGCGAAGGCGTGAAGAAAACCACTTTGTAGTCTTTGAACTAAGAGAGGCTTAGGAGCCTTTTAACGTTCATCGACATCGCACAGTAGACGGTCATCTAGCGTTTAACCTTTATCGACATGCGGCCACCGTAACAGGGATCGAACCCGAGTCTTTCGGGTGTGCAGCCGAGATCTGCAACCACTGTGCCACTGCAGCACTTTACTCACCTTCCCCTGTGTAAGAACGCTTGGGGGGGACTGGACCATTAAAATTTTTTTTGTGTGCATCTGTCTTAGCACAAACCAGGCAATCTTTCGCTTCCTCTCCTCATCTGAGAATCGTTTCTCCCTATAGTGTAGGCCAGTCAACCATGCTTAGCCTGGTTGACCTCCCCACCTTTGCCTTTCCCATCTACCTTTTTTCCTTCCCACATCCCTGCAGGTAGAAATCAGGTACGTGGATACAGCTGCGATACTCGTTTTCTCAGTATTTATTCCCATAAACTGTAAAAATTCTGAAACTTATTAACCGGGGAATACGTTTTTTGTCTTATAATCATAATCTTTACTGCTTATGGTGTTTATAATGAACCATTGACATCCCAGTTTTGTTCAAACTGTCTGTTCCGTTTGAGAATGTTTATCTATTGTCTGTTTCGCATTGTCTACCTCGAAGTTAACATAGTTTTATGTATCTTATTGATTATCACTATCAAAAATGCAACACATGGTATACTCAGTCTACGTTGCCATAGTGCCTTCGAGGCAGCGCAGGTATCTCTAAATAAATGAATAAATAAATAAATAGACTCATGAGGTTCTCAAGATATTCACCCAAAAGAAAACTAAAATGCGAAAGCCAGCTTCCTCTTCTCTTCCATCTCAGTTGATGTATTGGTCCTATCCCGCCTCCACCCGAAAGCTTCCTGCACGTACCATGGTTATGCACTGCCTCCAAGACCGGAGGCACTTCAAGCATCGAGAACTTCACTTGGTTTCTGCATTGCCTCAGAAATCAGTCCACCGCTGACCAAGCGACGATGTCATGCAATGACGCCTCGTGTGACGTCACGTCACGGGACTTCATAGTGACGTCATGACGACTGTCGCAAGTTTTGGCGATCAGTGACGTCATTACAACATGGTATGATGTTGTAATCACGTGACTTTTTTTTCGTCACTCGTGCTGACACCGCATACGGACACCTTTCACTTCTGATAAGGAATCTGAGGCTTTTGCCTTAATTAATAAGTACACAAAGTGGCCAAGCGGTCGCCCTCACGCTGAATATCTGCACTCAACGCAAGATTGCTTTCGCGAGAATTGCCTCCACTTCTATTTATTGTGGAGCATTATGAACCTCGTTACGCGGACGTCCCTGGAGTATCGAACAACCACTCGGTATATACAAGCGGCAAGCCTCCGAGCGTCGAGCGCCGCGCCGCCAAGCCCTGACCCAATATGCGCCGCTGCGGACCAGAACGTTTTTCTATACCCTCGCAAGAGGCCATGACATCGTACTTGGGGAAAATGCGTTGTCGGCTGCCTCGGTATAGTCGCGAGCTCATTCCGCAGCTCTCCGTCGATTACGGGAGCCGCACCAGATGTAGCCTGGAATAAACACCCGATGAGCAGGGCGCCGCTCCGAGATATATCTGTCGTACGAGCTGCAAGTATCGAGACGCTCTCAAAGCGTAGCGCGCGTTGCGTGGCAGGAAGGAAACGAGGGCGCTCGCTTTAGAAATTGTAAACGTGGCTTCTCGTCTATATTTACAAGCCCGCCCGTACGTGGTACCGGGTACCGGGGTCAACGAGTATTTCCAGTGACAGATAATCCATTGATCCAGTAATATGCAGCTGCGCTGGTAAGTATCGTTGATGGCCAATCTTATAATCCATCTTAAGTGAGTTGCGAAAAAAACTGAAGTACGATAGCAAGACATCTGGACACCTGGACATCTTAACTCAGTCAATGTGAATTACCAACTGCCCCGCCGTGGTGGTCTAGTGGCTAAGGTACTCGGCTTCTGGCCCGCTGATCACGTGATCGAATCCCGGCTGCGGCGGCTGCATTTCCGGTGGAGGCGGAAATGCTGTACGCCCGTGTGCTCAGATTTGGGTGCACGTTAAAGAACCCCAGGTGGTCGAAATTTCCGAAGCTCCCCACTACAGCGTCTCTCATAATCATATAGTGGTTTTGGGACGTTATAACCCACATATCAGTCAATGAATTACCGACTCGCCCAGCAGTTTGTGCTTCTCTTATAATCCAGGATGAATTCCAAAAGAAGGCGAACGCGTACCAGGGCAATACAGAGAGTTAGGTGAGATGAGCTTAAGAAGTTAGCAGGGGTACTTTGGTCACAGCAAGCACTTGACCGGGTTGACTAGCGAAGCACGAGAAAGGCCTCTGCGCTACAGTGGGCATAGTCCAACTGATTAATATTATTACGATGATGAATTCAATAAAAATAGGTCGAATATGCTCTCTTCGCTGTTTACCTGCTAAACCATTTGTACGCATTATTTAAAAGCTGGCATTGAGTTCACCTAATGGAAAGAGGCGTCATTCCCACCAGTAACACGATAATACTAAGTTGCATTTCATTCGAAGTTCGGCAGCCGGGTATGTTCTGCTAATGAGCTCTGTTGAAAGGCACAAGATGGCGGAAGGATTAATGAAAGGAAAGAAGACAACCACCCATTTGTAGCACGAAGACACAAAGAAAACTGTACGGATTTTCCAGAAAGAAAAGCTTCTTAGTTGCCGAAAAAATTAGTCCTGGTCCGAGATTAGAACCTTGGACTAATGCCATGGCGGTCGCTCTATTGATCGAGCTAACCAGGAAGCTAGCAGTTGACAGCGCGAGGGTGAATTCATCGGAAAGGCGTTGATCCCTGGTTCGAATCCCAGATTAGGACGAATACTTCAGCAACTAAGAAGCTTTTCTTTCTGAGAAATCCGTACAAATGTCCTAGTGGCTTAGTGCTGCATACGGGTGGTTGTCTTCTTTCTATTTCTTCTTGGGTTCATTCTATTTCAAGTACTGGTACTAAATATCGTGCTCGTAATCCAGTATTACTAAGGCACCTCCACTGTGTAGTTCCATTACTTCTGCAATGAGTGAGTACAGGGGACTAGAGAGATCATTCGTAAAAACACTTTAAAGTGCAATCAAACACGTGAGAAAAAAATACTGGGCTGGAGTGTCGCATACAGCTGTGATGGAGAGGTAATTTTGCAAGCGAGAATATTCATATCGAGTACCTACATAGTTTCGCTTCAGCGGGGTTCTTGTGCATTACTGCGCATGGCGTATGCAATAGATTACCTATTGATTAACTATTGCATAGCATGTAAGTATCGATTAACTATTACATGGCCACAACTTACCTAAACGTTACGCGTGACGTGACAGCAATGAGTTCACATGTAACACAAGTGCAGAGCCACTGTTTGCAAAATAGACAAATCTCTACTGAAAATAAGGGAGGCAGACCGTGACTACCAACCCAAACGTCCATAGAAGACCATGTTATGTGCAACGAGCAAGGTTGCGTAAAAACACAGGTTATTATTCCAGAAACGTTAGCCGCAACAAGCTGGTACAGGCAGGAACCCGGCAAGCACGAGCCACACACGGACGACAACGTCTTCTTTCACGCTGGCACAGAGCTGGCGCCACTATGCTTCGGTACAATTACTCCCCGCGCAGAAAGGAGCCAACCTGGCGACCTAGGGAAAGGACACGACAAGGGGGTCATAGCACGGTTTGAGGCGTGATACGTGTACTGTTTCACGCCCACGGCAGCGTTGGTCCGAGGGTGGATCAATGGGCTCAACTTCATAGTTGACAGGAGATGTTTGCCGCACCACACGGTAGGGGCCATGGTATTTCGACGAAAGCTTCGGGGAAAGACCAGGAGGGGTAGACGGGACCCAGAGCCAAACCAGCATTCCTGGGTTATAGTGTACAGTAGACGCAGAGGAATCGTGGTCAGTTTTCTGGCGCCATTGGTCTTGTGCGGTAAATGAGCGAGCGAGTTTACGACACTCTTCGGCATAAGCAGCTGCTTCGGAAACAGGCGTCGCTTCGGAAACATCAGGCCTGTAAGGGAGAATGGTGTCCATGGAGCATGATGGCTCACGTCCGTACAGAAGGAAGAAAGGAGAAAAGCCAGTGGTTGTTTGTGGCGCAGAGTTGTACGCGTACGTGACAAAAGGGAGCACTTGGTCCCAATTAGTGTGGTCGTCAGAGGCGTACATGGCAAGCATATCTCCAAGGGTACGGTTAAAGCGTTCTGTCATGCCATTGGTTTGGGGATGGTATGCCGAGGATTTCCTATGGACAGTGCGACATGCCTTGAGTAGCTCGTCGACGGCGTTCGAGAGAAACACGCGTCCACGGTCACTGAGTAATTCACGAGGTGCACCGTGTCGCAAAATGAGATGGTGAAGAAGAAAGGACGCAACGTCTTTCGCAGTGGTAGCAGGCAGCGCAGATGTTTCAGCGTAGCGTGTTAAATGATCCACGGCGACAATAATCCACCGGTTGCCTCGAAGAGAGTTGGGTAGAGGACCATAAATATCAATTCCGACGCGGTCGAATGGTCTCGCTGGGCAGGTTAAGGGTTGCAAAGGGCCAGCAGTGCTGTGAGAAGGCGTCTTGCGTCGTTGACACGTGGTGCATGACCGAACGTACTGGCGAACGTGCCGATACATGCCGCGCCAGTAGTATCTTAGACGAAGGCGAGAGTAAGTCTTAAATACTCCTGCGTGGCCACACTGGGGGTCATCGTGAAAGGCAGCGCAGATGTCCGAACGCAAATGACGAGGGATGACAAGGAGCCACCTACGGCCATCCGTCACGTAATTGCGGCGATACAACAAGCCTTCACGGACAGCAAAGTGTCTTGCTTGACGAGAGAGGGAGCGTGAAGTCGTTTCTGACGAACTGTGAGAGAGGACGTCGAGCAAAGAATTGATCCAGGGATCCTTGCGCTGTTCGAATGGCATGTCAGTGATGCTCAACGATGACGAATCGCAAATGGTAGTTGATAAGCAGGCAAGGTCAGGAGGCAGTGGAGAACGAGATAGTGCATCGGCGTCTGAATGTCTGCGTCCTGAGCGATAAACAACACGGATATCGTATTCCTGAAGGCGTAAAGCCCAACGAGCGAGGCGGCCAATAGGATCTTTCATGGACGCTAACCAGCATAAGGCATGGTGATCTGTGACAACATCAAACTGGCGTCCGTAAAGGTAGGTGCGAAATTTTCCTATAGCCCAAATGATAGCCAAGCACTCCTTTTCCGTGACGGAATAGTTGGACTCTGCCTTCGTTACTGTACGGCTGGCATAGGCGACAACGTACTCGTCGCAGCCATCCTTGCGTTGAGCGAGAATGGCACCGAGGCCGACACCGCTTGCATCCGTGTGAATTTCAGTGGGTGCATTGGGATCGAAGTGGCGGAGAACTGGCGGAGAGATGAGTAGCCGGCGTAGCGCCGTGAATGCCTCATCGCAGTGGGAATTCCAGCCAGAGAGGTCCATGCTACGGGAGAGAAGCTGAGTCAGAGGGGCAATTATAGAGGCAAAATTGCGAATGAAACGCCGAAAATAGGAACACAAGCCTATGAAACTACGAAGCTCTTTTAGGGTAGTAGGCTTGGGGTACTCGGCAACGGCACGCAGTTTGGCAGGATCTGGCGATATTCCTTCTTTTGAAACGACGTGGCCGAGAATTGTGAGTTTGCGGGCGCCAAAACGACATTTCTTGAAGTTAAGTTGCAACCCGGCTTCCGTAAGGCACTGGAGAACTTGTTCCAGACGGGAAAGATGAGTTTCGAAATTCGCCGAGAATACAACTATGTCGTCTAAATAGCAAAGACAGATGTGCCATTTAAGTCCCCTGAGGACACTGTCCATCATTCTTTCAAAAGTCGCAGGCGCATTGCAAAGACCGAAGGGCATTACATTAAATTCATATAAGCCGTCAGGGGTCACAAACGCCGTTTTTGGACGGTCTGGTTCAGCCATTGGTACTTGCCAATATCCAGAGCGCAGATCCAGTGAAGAGAAAAACTCCGCACCTTGAAGGCAATCCAAGGCGTCATCAATGCGTGGCAGGGGATAAACATCCTTGCGTGTGATGTTGTTTAGTCGACGATAATCCACGCAAAACCTAATGGAGCCATCCTTTTTTCGCACGAGGACCACTGGTGAAGCCCAAGGACTGTGTGAGTGCTGAATAACACCACGTTGCAGCATCTCGTCGACGTGTTGAGTGATGACGTCACGCTCGGCCTGCGAGACGCGGTAGGGGCGCTGACGAAGTGGAGTATGATGACCGGTGTCGATATGGTGAGCGACAACTGACGTGCGTCCCAAGGGAGGTTGTCCGTGGTCGAAGGAGGCGCGGAAACGGTCAAGTAGTTGAATGAGCTGATTGCGCTGGTCTTGCGTAAGGCCGGTGTCTACGCTGCGCAACAGAACATCTTCGTCAGGTAGTGAGGGCGCGGTGCCAGCTGTGACAGCATCCACGGACATCGGTGTCGTATCAGAACGGGCATCGAAAGGAAAGATGTCATCATAAGTGTCAAGACTCCCAATGCATTCGCCATGCAATAAGGTAGCGGGACAAGGGAACGGATTGCACACGTACATGGCACTGGAGCCATCGGCAAGTGTTATGACGGCAAACGGGACGACAAGGTTCCGGCGATGAGCGCATTCTTGTGACGGCATAAATAGGGCAGTTGAATCGGAAACGGAGTTGCACAAAAGAGATACCGCGGTGACCGAAAAAAGCAGAAATGACGACGTCAGCGGCGACGATCACCTTTTTGGGTGAGCGAGGGAGATCTATGAATGTCGTGCTGAATGGAAACAAAACGAGTTGAGCACGAGCGCAGTCGACAACCGCATGATTAGCGGAAAGAAAGTTCCATCCCAGGATGATTTCATGAGACGCATGCGGAAGGACGACAAATTCTACGATGTAAAGCACTCCTTGAATCACAACACGAGCAGTGCATGTGGCAGAAGGTTGGACGTGTTGCGAACTCGCCGTGCGTAAAGAAATTTCAACCAGTGGAGTCGTCACTTTGTTCAGTTTGCGGCATAACACTTCACTGATTATACAAATAGCGGCACCTGTGTCGACAAGAGCAGTTGTGGCGAAACCGTCCACAAACACGGCAATCTCGTTAGGGGGCGATAGATGAGGCCTTGGAAATTTCGTCGGTGGCGACAAGAGAGAGCTGTCGAGCAACTTCCTCCCGGATGTACTGTTGAATTTGAGGCATTAACACGCTGTAGTCGGGGCCACTGCTTGCTTGCTTGCTTGTTCCTTTCTTTTTTGGCTCTCACCCACTAAGGGGGATTGGCCAAGAAGCCGGTGGTTAATGCAAGTAAATACCTAGAGATTTTCTAGATTAGGGGAATATGATTACTGTGTTTTGACTGTGAAATTGATTTGGCGCAATGTAAAAAAAAATAAAAAAAATAAAAAAGTAATAAAAGGGGGAGGGGAGAAATAATAGAATTTGTTGAATATCTGTGGTGGAATCGTTATATGAAATTCTCCTGAAAGTTGTAGTCGGGGCCACACGGACGTCAACGTCTTCTTTCACGCTGGCACAGAGCTGGCACCACTATGCTTCGGTACATATGCACTAGGTCAGCGCAATTGTCCATGCCAGCACAGCGTGTACTCCGAACGCGTATGGACGCGCAATTTCGACGAGGATTTCCTGGCTGTCATTTTAACTCCAGCCGGGTCACGTCAATGGCTGACAGTCTTCGTATACTCAAACACGCCATGGCGCTGCAGCCACAGCTACCGAGCGGAGCCACGCGGTGGCCTCGCAAAAGGCGCGCAAGGCTGAGTGCGCACAGGACTTCATCCACCGTCCGCTACAAACGACAGGTCTTTCAACACAAATTGCGTCCGCGCCCTCGTGTATTTTTTCTACGAACACGGTACACAACCGGGTTGTCCCACCATATACCTTCAAGCCTGCGCAGACCGGGACGAAGATCAAACATCCGGCTTCAACTCGTGCGTGCCCGCAACGGGCTTTGTATGGTGCATTCCGTCGGGCTGGAGTTCGCCTAACAAAGGTGGCTATAGCCTTGCCGACGTGCTGAGAGATATGCAAATACGAGAGGCAAATCTGAGTGGGTCAGTGAGGAACGGCTCCTGTCTTGCCTATACGCTGCGACATTCATGAACTTCCTATCCGCATACTTGTCTGCACGCTCTTTGTGTCTCCGGAAAGACGTAATCCTTTCGGTGCCGCTATTTCGGATGCTTCCGCTGCGCTAGCGTGCACGGCATTCGTCGTGCGTCTGCGTAATATCTTGAAATCAGTTTGATTACGAATGTTCCGGTGCTCTTGAACCCTGCGTTGTCGGTCACTCATTGTTTTCGTGGTTGAGTTACCCGTAGTTAGGCACTTAGGTCAAACATGGCACCGCATTGTTTGTGTACGCGTTGTAGCAATACCTACGCCGGACGTTACGCAAAGTTTCTGTGCAAACGCGCGGGCCACAGCAGCCCCAGAGGTAACCGAACTTACAATCTGGATAAAGCACTGCTTCCTGGCGGCTTATCAAGAACCTTGCCACTCAAGGATGGCTCGCCGGCATTGCGCGTGTTTGAGACTTCCATTATTGAGACATGATTAAGCGACGCATGGTAAGCTGCAGGTCAGCTGCAGGATAGTCCTGACTGCGGCTGAATTATCCCCACAACCACCACTTCCGTTGTTAGAATGGTACTTTTCGATTGTTTCCAAGATTGGCGGAAATGGATGACAGAAACAATGACTTGATCATAACGATTAGCTAGTTACACGCGCATGAAATGACATTCAGTAATGGCATCCAGTAATACCATTTCAGTAATGCCGTGCACGCCGAAGGATTGTCTAGCGCTAGGCCTGCGAGACCTGGTCTCTCTCCGTAATTATCTGGGCTCATACGTTGACTAGAGCTGTTGTTTTTTTAGAATTCTTCTCTTTTTTATGTGATCCCATGTAGACACACAACATCGATAACGAGTTGCTCGTACTGAGGCAACAAATCCGAAAGGCGCAAATTACTCAATCACTTCTTCCAGGTTCGAAATGGGCACTTCAATAATTAGCCACGAAGATCGCAAGACAGGCCCGTGATCTCGCGACTGACCAATCAGCCGTCTCCCGCCATCTCTGAACGCCCAACGTGGGCAGCGTGAACTCCTCTCGCCAGTTCCGTGCAGTGCCACGAAAGCTGCTATCCACGTCGGCCAGTCATAACATAGAAGGTGAAGACAGACTTCTTCATTGTAGATCATGCGCTGATCATTCTCAGCGTGAACGGGGGGATTAGTTGCTCACAATGGACGATTTCTCCTCTGTTCCAGCAAGATAACAAGTTTGGGCCAGTTGCATTACGTTCATAATTGAAAATTTTGTGGAAGCGCACTAAAAAAACGGACGGACAGAAGAGGCTGACAAGGACAGCGAGGCTGACGAGGACAGCGCTTGCCCTCTCCTGTCCTGTCAGCCTCTTCTGTCCGTCCGTTTTTTAAGTGCGCTTCAACAAAATCTCCTCTCTTCGCTCGGACATCTATGCCATCTTCCTATTGTGAACAGGCTGACACAGATCCTAGACATTTATAACAGTATAGTTTCCAGGGTTTGACGTGCTCAAACCACAATAAGATAACGAAGCACGCCCTAGTAAGGGGCGCTGAAAAATTCAACCACCTGGAGCTATATAGCGCACACCTAAACCTACGTACACGGACATTTCACCTCCATCGAACTGCTACCACCGCGGCAGGCATCGAACCCGCGTCTTTCCGGAAAGCAGCCGACTACCGTAGCCACCCACCGTGGTGGCCACCGTAAACGTTCGCTGCACTGAACATAGTAGTCTAGACGGGACTTCCTTCCCTGCGGGTGGTACGCGGAGATGCAGCAGCCGAGCGCCTAAGGCGGGCGTTGCACGCGATGAGCCGTTGGCCCAGTTTCGGCGCGACCCGCACGATGCCTTCTCCCTCACATCCGCGAGAGGGGATTCCCCGTTAATGGCACCGGCTCGCTTCCTCCTCTTCCTCGGCGACCGTGACCTGCAACGGAACGTGCGCGCGCCGGGACGCGAGAACAGCTGGGATGCCCGAATAGCGCCTCGCTTAGCCCCGACTCCTTGGCTGGAAGGCCACAAGCACAGCACCATCGCGCGCGTTGTAAACATGGGCGCGTTGTCTTCGGCACGAATCAGATTGGTAGGTCTCACAAAATGGATGCACGTGGGACATCTAACGAGAGCGACGCTGCATGTAGATGGAGAATGTCAACAGAATGATATGAAAACGATGTCTTCCTGCACATCGTTCTGCCATTTCCCGTCACAGTGTGTCACGTCCGGTTCTGACTGAGTTCGGCCACCGTAGTTGCTTGTGTTCTTATCACAGTAATAATTGACAAATGGTTGCTCAATAATATAGTTTGGTACTTGTTCCGTCGACTGATGCTTCCAAATGTTGACTGGCTGTTGGCTAGCGTCAGTAGTAGTAATAACAAGAAAACTGTCTTCATCCAAACCAAATCTATTGATTGCGTATTGTTCGTTTCATTTTACATCGACTTTTTTTTTCTGGTTTTCTGCAGGTTCGGTGGGGTTATGCCTGGGAGTTGTTGATTAGGTGGGATGAGGTGGGGGGGGGAGCAATAATGTTTGTATGAATTATTTCTTAACCGTATCATTGGTTGGCTCGCTCCAGTATGACCGGTGCTTAAATTGATCTACATTCGTTTGACTAACATGCAATATGCTATTATGTCATTAAAATCTCTATCTCTCTGTTTCGCGAATAGCTAGTGAATGCATATTCCATTCTATTCTCGGTTTCAAAGCGAGACAGCCGACATCTTTTCCCGGCATCAAGGCGATCTGCGTATATCCAGAGTTTGATTTTCAGTTCTCCATCTTTCTTTTTTTTACTTTGTATCGCTATATATAGAATTAAAAACAAGGCACTGATTCCCAGATTAGTAATTCGAAAGTTAGTTTTCTAAAACAATGTGCTTCTACCACGTTCAGTGACGTTACGCTACTCCGAATCACTATTGCCTATGCGCCAGCCTTAACCTGTAAATGCACAATTCTGAAAGAAGCAAGCTGCAAATGGCACTTGTAGGTGTTGCAGTGTAGTGCGTTAGCACAAACGTATGAATTTTAAGCGCTTGCAAATGGAGCTGCTATGATTCTTGCTCTGTTACTACATTCGACATTTGATTGCCTAGTTCTATGTGACGCATCTATAAAAATACTGTTTTGTTTTTTGAAAAATACCGACGTCTGAGCTGGTCATAAGAGGTAAACAAAAGTATACGTCATTACTAGTTAGTGTTGCAATATGCCTTGCTGCTGTAAAAAAGAAAGTGGAAAGGTTATATACTTCATAGGAGAAGAGATGAGACCTGAGCGAAGGTCTTTTAATATTTGGCAATATTGAAACGAATTCACTGGTTTTACTGATACATTGAATTTAGATTACGCCTCACACGTCTAACATTATGAAAAGTGGTTCGAAGAATCGACGGGGGAGGGGGGGGAGCATTAAGTGCAGTTATGCCATGACGTGTGCGTTTAGTTAAAAACAGGTAACGCTGATCGTATCGGCGAAGTTGGAAGGACGAGTCTCGATGGAAAACCGGTTGCCTAACCGCAATCTTGGACTTGTGGGAGCGCAAGGAAACATTTAGACTAGCTTTGCTCTTGAACTTGAGTATTCCACGTCAGTAACGTCTTTGGCCTGTTTTCAAGGACACTGCAAACGTAAACATGTCGCCGTGAACATTTTTTTGCTGCCTGTCACTTTTATGCCACATTTATATCTCGAATGTTCCACTCGCGTGTGTTTCAGGTAGAATCTGCAGAGACTTTCAGGTAAACTGCAGAGACCCACCGAATGCTAGTTTATTGCTTCTTGCTTTTTTAACTTTGTGAATATCAAGGGTCTATGTACGTTTACTGTTTGCGCAGGTGAGCCGATAATGCTTGTTCAAAAAGGTGACTCTGTAGGAATCGTAAACTAATTGCGTCTCTTTATGCGGCGTGAACGGTTGATGTTGACCGATTTCGCAATTGTGAGAACGAGATTCCGCGCCTATACGTGCTCGGCGCTCTGTTAACCGATATAGTGATGCTGATTTTCTGTATAGTACTAAATATAGCATCCAATATTATTTAACCAACTATTATCGTTCTTCATACGTTAGGAAGCAAACATGCTTTGTCCAACCCATATGCGCAAGTAGTAACCAGTCAGCCAACAAAACAACTCGCTCACCTGTTCAGCGACGCCTCCCAGCTCGACAGCCAGGTCTCCGGCCGAGTTGCCCACGCCGACGATGAGTACCCGGCGGTCTTCGAATCCTCGTGCAGTCCTGTAGTCCTGCGAGTGCATCACACGTCCCGCGAACACCCTGCCCTCGCCTCGCTCGTCGCCCAGACCCTTGAAGCGGGGCCACAGCGGCTGCGCGTGGTGTCCCGTGCACAACATCACGGCGTCCCTCTCTTCTTCGAACTCCTGGTCTTCGCCTTCGCCGCAGTCCAGCTTGCGGATCCGGAGCGTCCAGGTCGTGTCCTCGCAGCCCGGCCTGGTGGGCCTCACGTCGGCCACTTCATGCCGGAGGCGCACCTTGTCTACGGCGCCGCTGGCGCGGCCGTAGTCGACGATGTAGCGCGCCATGTGCGAGTTGTGCATGTAGTTGGGAAGCTTGTCGTGCGGCGGGAAGTCGCTGAAGGCAGACATCTCCTTGCTCGAGTTGATCACCGTCGAGCGCATGACGCAGGCGCGGCCGCGCTCCACGGTCTCCGTGTAGTGCCAAAGGCCCGCCAGCACGTCCGTGCGCTCGTAGCAGACGACGTCCAGGCCTTCTTCGAGACATGCCTTGACCGCGGTCAGACCACTGGCGCCCGCGCCGATGACGGCGACCCGCTGACGTCGCCGGGGCGCCGTTTCCGAGGCGGGCGCCCGGGCGCCCGCCGCCGCTTTTGGGATGTTCGTCATGGTTTGTCGGCCCGGCGTGTGCCCGCGATGCCCCGGTCGTGGACGCGAATTGGGGGTGTGTGCTGCGGTCACGTGACCGGAGAGGGGGAGGCAAAGGGTGTCCCGGTGAGGGGAAGTGCTCGCGGAAGAGTCTTCCTGGCCGTGCATTGCGGTCCTACCTCCAAACTGCGCGCGTCAATGACCCCTACCCGGTTTCTCGAGCGGTGGTCCTAACGGTGTGGGCTCGGTAACCGCGGATCTTCTCTCTCTACCACGTACTTGTTTCGGCAAATAGTACGTGCTCCATGCAGGTGCACGTGCGCTGCGACACGTCCCTTTAAATATTCGGCCACGAGTGGAGACGCCGAACGTTATGCTTAGCTGTGGCAAGCGTGCGAAAGAACCAATACGCCTCCGCGACTTCCGGATCGAAATGTGAAGCAGTAGTAGTTTCACATTACTTACAATGAGTTTCTATTTTCACTCCTTTCAATGGCGTGCACAGCTGCAAGTACTGGTTGCTAGTGCACTCGTTGCCTTAGCTCTCTTCGCTCGGTACATGACTCGCCCACTACACGTGTGTCACACTGTCACTGCGTTCATACATTGAGACGGGGCATAAGTTTATGCAACGGCGAAACGATGACACGTATGTCGGCTTCTACTACTCACGCGCAACGCTTCTTCAGTGAACTTTGACAAACAATAGGTGCTGTTCTTTCTGCGAACAGGCATGAATTTTAAAAGAGTTCAATACACTTGAAGCTCGTTATAACGAAATCTGATAGAGCGAATTATCGATCATAGCGAACTTGTTGCAAAATTCGGATGATCAAGCTTCATTTCAGTGAGATTCTGTTTTCTTTATAAGGTAAACGAAAACGCGAAATCTCCGCAATAATAGCTTTGACGAAGAAATGTTTAGTTTGGTCGACCCTCAAAGATTGAAAGGTAGCACAAAAATCAAAATAAATATAGAAATTCAAGTCAAAATTACATCCCCTTTAAATGTGGTGTGTGATTTGGTTTTGAATACCACCAAAAGAAGTGCATATATCCCACATTTCTTCAAAAAAACTTCAACGAAAGCCAGTTTCACCAAACGAACTTTGTTCAGTTGTAATATGACCTTACCCTTCTATACCAGCCTCTCTATTTTGAAATACCACACCGAGAAAAGTAAGGATTACCTACCGTATAATGAATTCGAGGCCTATAATAATGTGATTTTGCATCTAGAATTTTTGTGCGAGCCAGAGAGCCGATTTGCTTGAGGCAATTTTTGTCTCTTCATTTACAACGAATATCACATACATAAAATATTTGTGGCCCTCTTGCCGCTTCGTATGAATGTGGAGCGACCGCACCAAGTATACTTTCGCGTGCCTACTTCATTGCACCGTTCGTCATGCCTCGAATGCAGTACAGTGCTTGTACAAACGCCTTGCCAACCGTCTGCTTCGTTTTCCACACGGCAAACTTGTCCTCAGTCACATGCTACCTGAACTATGAGGAAGCTCGACGATGCACTAGATACGAATTATGTGCGGTGTCCCTCAGCAATTAAATTGTACCTTTGTAAGGCATAATGAAATCGATGCGTACTTGCCGGTGTTCTGCCTCTTGCGAAATGCATGATCACGAGACGTTAATTACACACTTTCTGGATGCAAACGCACAACTAATGAGGTTAACTTGCACGTCATCAATCTACGTGGGAGCTAGCTTACTGCGACAGTAGCAATATTGACGCTGCTTTCGCCTATATACAATACAAGCCCCCGAGAACAGAACGCTTCAGTTAGCTTATAAACCAACTGAAATGCCAACGAACATGCTGTGAAATACTATCGCGTCTGATAAAAAAAATCTTTGTGAAGTTTTACGGTGACTGACCTTTCAGTCGACGGCTCGGCACAATCCAAGTATACGGACTCAGTGAGCTTTTCGCGGATCGCCGTGAACCTGGGAACTGGGCGTTGGCTCAGTTGCGCGCGTTTTTTTTCCAAACTACGTGGCGCGACCAAACTGAGCATGCGCAGGGTGTGAATTTGATTTCGCGACATGTTCGTGACGCGTCACCAAGGTCGACGAAATCTCTCTTGCTGAGCTGAGCTGGTTTTGAAAAACTGTTATGCGTGTTGGTTGAGGCGAGTTTATTCATTGCTCGAGTCGTTCGTGGAGACGACGTAACATTTCCGCGGCGGCGTTTTCAGCCGTGGCTTACTCGTGTCGCTCCGCGCTTTTCGCACCAGTACGCCGAGGCAAACTGAATAATAATGGTGCGCGTCTGAAGGTCGATGAGAGCGGCTGGCTGTGAGACAGACTCACGTGTGCGATGTTTCGCGAAGCGTGCGAGATTTACCGAACGCGCTAGACCGAAGAGGCCATGAACAAGCGGGCACTTCCGGGCACTCGGGCGGGACGTCGCCCTTTTCTGCTGGGGGGCAAACACTGAGCGCGCCCGCGCCATTGCTCACTCCTCACCCACTCACTCACTCACTCACTCACTAACTCACTTACTAACTCACTCACTCACTCACTCACTCCCTAACTCACTCCTCCTTCACCCACTCCTCACTCATTTTCTCACCCACTCACTCCTCACTGACTCACTCCTCACCCACTCACTCCTCACTTAGTGACTCACTCCTCACCCACTCACTCTCTCACTACTCACTCACTCACTCACTCACTCACTAACTCACTCACTCCCTAACTCACTCCTCCTTCACCCACTCACTCCCTCCTCACTCATTTTCTCACCCACTCACTCCTCACTTACTGACTCACTCCTCACTCACTCTCTCACTACTTACTCACTCACTCGTTGCATACCGGTCACCCACTTGCCGATCAGTCGCTCAGAGATCAATCGAATAATTGACTGATTTTTAATCATTAAAGAACAAGTAAAAATAGACAAATCGAAGTGTATGTATATAAAAACTGGGGAAACGTCAAGGCACCGGCATAACATGTACATCCCCCTCCCAGATCACACAATGATTGTTTTAAGTTCAGTTTCTTTCCGCGGGTGATCAGTGAGTGGAACAGGCTGCCGAATTCCACTGTCTTATCGGAATGTGTACCTTCTTTCTTGAAGGGCCTAAAGGATGTCGTGTATAAAGACGTATAGTTTATATTTTGCTTATTCTATGTCCTCAAGAGCAGAGTGCTTTGGCTATTTCTTGTCATTCATTGTTATGTACGATAGAAGTTGTATAGGGAGTACCTATTTTTTTGTATGTATATTGGTTTTTTCCACCCCTGTTATAGCCCAAATGGGGCTGACAGTATAATAAAATGAAATGAACGAAATGACTGTGTCATTAACTGAGTCAATTACAAATTGCACCATGACACCACGCGACAAGAACCTCATCGAAGTCCTGACGAGCTCACGTAAGGGGGAACCTGGGATGAGCCGATGGCTTCATCTAAGGCTGTCGCATCTATTAAGGCTGTCGCATCTATACTTAGCCCCGTATTAGCATATCTGGTAAATTATTCCTTTCTTATTGGAATCTTTCCAACAAAACTTAAGGTGGCCAAAGTTACACCCATTCATAAAGGTGGCAACACTACTGAATTAACAAACTATCGTCCGACATCCGTATTACCTGTATTCTCAAAAATTTATGAAAAATGTATAAATACGCGCCTTATGAAATATCTTGAGAAGTACAATATCTTATCACCGCATCAATATGGTTTTCGCAAAAATAAAACCACGGAAGAGGCACTAATTGATGTAAAAAGCCGCATAATAGAAAATATTGAAAATAAAATGTTCACGTTAGGTGTCTTCCTTGACTTGCGTAAAGCGTTCGATTCTGTTGACCATAATATCTTACTGTTGAAATTAAGCCGCTATGGAATTCGTGGAATAGTCTCTGACTTATTTAAAAGCTATTTATCATCCAGACAACAATTTGTTAGCATAGACAGTAAAAAGTCAGACTATTTAAGCGTAAAGAAAGGAGTTCCGCAGGGGTCCATTTTAGGCCCCGTGCTTTTCCTTTTATATATAAATGATATTACAGAGGTTCAGTATACACCCGAAATTAAAATGTTCGCTGACGACACAAGTATATTTTTCACAGGCTCCACCATTCAGGAAGTAGAAGCTTCGACAAATGTATATCTCTCGAAACTTTCAGGCTGGCTAACAAAAAACAAACTAAAATTAAACACACAAAAAACAAAATTTATTATGTTCAGGCCCATTAACAAGCACATCAGTGATAATATAGTAATCTTGTTTGACAATCAGCGACTCGAACAAGTCAGCACACAAAAATTCCTTGGAGTCTGGTTTCATGAGCACTTAACATGGACACCGCACGTAAATAGTCTCTTGGTAGATCTAGCTCGTTCTGTAGGGTGCTTGAGTAAAATTGCTTTCCTCCTCCCTTCATGGTTATGTAAATCATTATATTATAGCATGTTTTACTCCAAACTTCTATACGGAATGCTTGTATGGGGAACAACAACTAAGACCAATTACGATCGAATAATAATCTTGCAAAAGCGCGCGCTCCGTGTAATAGAAAAATATAAAGGTCACCCCAAGGACTTAGACACTCAGCCGCTTTTTCTTAAACATGGAATTCTATCTGCTAGGAAAGTATATAATCTTAAACTGATGCAACACATCCACAAACATAAACTACAGGATTCCTTTCCACGCACTGTATCAACAACATATGGCTTCAGAAATTCTACCCGCAAAACTAAGAAAACACGCACGAACTATGGCAAGCAGGCTATTGATTATAAGATCATACAATTGCTAAACCTTCACGAATCGAATATAGACTTTACTCTGAAAACCAAACAATTTAAATGTCATCATAAATCCTTTCTTCTTTTGACTAAAGACATAGTAGATCCATAGGCTTTTATATTTAGGAATACTTGTATACTGAGTTGATTTTTTTCTTACTATGAACAATGATACTTAAACAGAATCGTTTGATACCAAAATTGTTTCCTGTTTATGTAAAACATATTCTGAATGTATATCATGTAGAAATAAGCTGTGTAACTAAATAAGATATGTATAATGTCACTTATTTGTATATGTATGTTACTGATGTGTGAATATGTGTAATATGGCACTGATGCAGACTGTATCAGGAGGTCAAGACCTCGTCAGGCTATTTAGCCTTTAGTCTTTGCCTCCCGCAGGGAAGTTTTTGTATTTTTTTTTCCTGCAAATAAACTTCAAACTTCAAACTTCAAACTTCATCTATGGCGGGACTGGCACTCTCTAAGCGATTTGCACACTTGCCAGAGAATACGCAACTCAGTCGTTCACTCACTGTGTAATTGAGCAGTGAGTCTACTTTATCGGCCATTTTAGTTATCGAGCTGAACGACCAACTCTGGGCCGTCCGGCAGGCCGAACATGCCGCCCGTGTCCAGGGTCTACGAGCCGCCACCTAAAACCACCGTGACCAAATTGCTGGCCCATTGTGCCAATAAAGTCTTCTCTCTCTCTCTTAGTTATCGATTTGTTGTATGTGCTTCCCTTACAGTTTAATTCAGAACTCATTTACAGGCCCGGATCAGCTGTCCAGTAATTCAACCCTGTCTCATGGCTGCTCATTCAAACGTGGAAGAATTTCTTTCACAGCGCACACAGGGGCGCAGAACTCTTGACGACCATCGATTTTATCTTCCAGTGATCTGGCACAATTTTTATCGACAGCGGACTTCTTTAAACCGTACCCTTACCATCTCTCAGTCTAAGTAGCAGACTGAACGCCCGAAAATTCTTCTACGGGATAATGTGCACGAAAAGAATCCAGAGCATATACGAACGATACGCAACCTTACGCAGCGAGGTTAGCATCTATCACGTCTAGCCTTAAAAAAAAAAAAACAGCCTTGCTCATCCTGGTTACGCAAAAGGACCTCGCCGACTTTTCACTTCGCTTCATGTCGCATCACCGCATTCGCTGCCCCATTGCGTATGCGATCGTGCACACTTGTCCGTTGCTCTTTGACAAATATATGCACTTCTCACACTGCTTGCTAGTCTTGGTGAGAGTCCCATTTCTTCGGGATGAGGAGTAGAAATAGGCGTCTATATCGCAAAGCGTTATCGTGGTGCCGTTTGTGCATTATAGGTGGGAGGTCTCGCCATTTCAAGAAGCCTCTGGCCATCGCTGCCTCTTTATGAATTCATTAAGTAATGCGTACAGAGTCACGGCGGGTACCTCTTTACGCATTATTTCGCGGGTTCATCCTACCCCTATAAAACGGGGGTGAAATCCTTCAGGACCCCAATAAAAGTTTTTCATCCATCCATCCATTGCCGGAGGCGGTGGTTGAATTTCGATGAAGGCGCAATGGTAGAGGCACGTGTACTGTGTGATTTCAGCGCACGTTAAAGAACACCAAATGGTCGGAATTTCTGGACTCCTCCACTACGGTGTCTCTCGTACTCATATCGTAGTTTCGGAACGTAAAACCCCAGGTGTTACTATTCATTTCTTTTCTTCCTTTTGTGCACTGTGCGTCTTTCTAGCGGCAATGACGTCATATAGATAGCATCAAGTAGGATGATAATAGTGCAAACAATAAGAAGGTGGTCGCATGACGGCGCCTACATGTTGGGAGTTTTCCGAACCCGGTCTGGGCATATCATGTTCAGGCAGATGATAGCCTAAATGATAACTGTAAGCACTGTGGAGCGAACGGGACCCTTGACCGCAATGTGGGAGTGTGATAGCTTCCCAGGGGTCAAAGCAAACAAAAAATTGCAGAGAGGCCTGGGAAGTCCTGCTGCGGGGCGAGGACACTGCTCCACAGCATCAAGCATTCCGCCTGGCGAAAGAAGCCGCGAACGGTCGAGACCTCTTTGCTTACTTTAATAACAGAGATACCTATCATCATCGCATAGGCCTGTGTGTCTGGGACAGAGAGTTGGCGGGCCGTCTTATGTGGCAGGACAATTAAGGTTATATGTCATCTGGATTGCACTCGAACCTCTGCCAGCTAGGTGTTACGGTTTTATCATAAAGCACAGCTCTGATAAGGTTATTTTGCAGAGAAGTGTTGACCTTTTCATAGCAGATGTGGCACCCTGCAAGCCTCGTCGCGGATATTATACCCGATGCAGGTGTCATGACGCACTGAAATGTCACGCTTCTCCAACAAACGCCGGCTAGAAATCAGTGCCAGAGCTGTGTACTCACTATAGGCCTCGTTTGATTGAAATGCGAAGCATACCTTTTTAACCACTGGTACCACAGTCTATTCCTCCCCGGTAACGAATGCAGCGAAGATGATCGACATTCTCGTAAATCTACTTCGCTGAAGCAGGCGGTGACTGATAGAGACTAGATCGGTAATCACCGACCTAACAGAACCTATAATTTGGTCTATAATCATCGAATTTTTCCTCTTTTAAAATTAACAAGGATATGAGATGAATTGGCTTGCATGCATTATATATGGGTGTTTTTTTATTTCCTTTTCTGCATGGGGAAGAAGCACCTTAACGGGAAATGCCAAAAGCAAACTTTTTTTTTTGCTTCTGAAAATGTGGCCAGGCCTGCTCCAACAATTTTCAGCCAGAGTGTTCATTTACAATAAATACACGAAATATATATGGCGGCTAAAATCTATACAGCCCAATAATGTAATTTTTTTGTTTGTTATAGATCGAAACCTTTCATTTGTGCATGAATTAGCTCGTAAAAGACGTCTAAACGAATTATAATGCATGGTATAGCAATATTTTGCGATATAATACACATCGACTTAGGAATTCATCAGTGCTGGTTTTCGTCGCATGGGCGTAATTGCGATTACTAGACTTGAAGAGCGAGTGGTTTTTCCTGGCTAAAAGTGCATTATTCTGAACTGTCAGCAGTGTTATTTTGTTATTGGCATCTATAGAAGGTTTGTTGGATGGTTTCTCAACATCTTGAAGGCCCTGAAAAGTGTTCCAGCTCTTCTGCTTCTGCTAAGTTCGTTTTATGCATGCCATTTTGGATCAGTTCTTCGGGGGATACATTGGTGTCCATTATCTTCATGTCTTTTATTTCGAATATGGGGGTCTGGCAACCTGCACGTTCGCGACTGCTAGTGGGCGTTTCACGGTGCAGTTTTCGAGACCGTTTTCGTGATTAAACTCCTGCTATCTTGTCTCTGTGCATCGTGTAGCATAAAGCTATCTCCTGACACCTTGTTGAGTGGTCAACAATCTGACAGTATTCCCTGGGGTTAGCCCTGCCCTGGGTCAACGAAGACTCCGAGGCGGGACTTAGGCCTAATCTCCAGCAGCATGACACACGGAACCGAGCTCAACAAGGTGTGTTCGTCACGCGCGTCTTGCAGCGATTCGTTCCTTTTGCGAGACAGCAATGTCAATTAACTATGAAGCAGCTTCGGTAATGACCGGAACGCAGTGCTGTGCTAAGGCAATGACTGCCGATATGGGGTGTTATTCTGGACATTGTCGAATTCCACCATGTCAGATTCCGCCATTGATAGATGCTAATTGGCCAAGCGAGCAGCTATGACCTCTCTGATTGGCCTAAAATGCCGCCATTACGAAATTTGACAATATGACGGAATGATACAGTGTCCAAAATAGCACCCATGGACACTTGTACACCGACGTATAAAGAACCGAGTGCCTCTTGCTCTGGCAAGCGCTGAATAGGCTCGTCGTCTTCCGCATCTGCTGCGTCGGTGGGTCCACCGGCGTCTAAACGAAGCTCTGTTTCTCAAAACGGCGAGATTTCCGCCTTCCGTGCTTCAGGGCCATTCGGGGCCTGCAATTCACAAAGTGCTTGCTTCGATGTGGCATCGCTCTCAAACCATGCACTTCAGCATGCATTGAATTCCTGCCTCGATACAAGTAACTTTCAAGGGTTTTCCAACCACAAATCCGCCAGCCCTGTACCGGTATGGGTGTACCCTCTCCAGAACGCGGACCGGCTACGAACGCTGCAGGATGTGGCCAAGTCTGAAGACGCAACAGTACCCGTACAAGCATCTGACGTGGGGTACCGACTTTCATCGCTATGAATTATCTCCGGCGGGGATATAGGGGAAAGCCCAGAATGCTGGTGGGGTGTCTTGTGCCTCGCACCAAGTAATGCCCGTCACATGGGAAAAGGTTGAAGGTGGTCCGTCACCCTGAGGGAAGTCACCCTGAAGGTGGTCCGTCACCCTTCAACTTCCCCAAGCGCATTATTTGCTATAGATTCATATTGTAATTTTGTTCCTACCGGTCATCAGTGGATAATTGCTACAGTCGTTTCCGTACTGGACATGTGTACTCTTCGTGTCCGTATGGGGCTGATTCCAACATGACAGCAGGAGGCACTCCTGCGTATAAATGTGGCCGGTGTAAATCAAACGACTATAAAATTGCAGACAAGGCTTGCTTGACCAGTCAACAAGCCGCGAAAGCTAAGCGCAAGGCACACCGCAAAAACAAGAGAGCCAACTCAGGTGCTACTAGTGCAGTGTTCACAACAAATCACTAGGCACTGCTAGAAGAAAAAGAGAAAGAAGATGACGATGACCCTCAATTGGAAACGTTTCTTACGCATATACTCGACAGACTGTGAGGAAGTGAAACAGAAACGTCCTAAAAACAAACAAGAAGTGGCCGCACCGTATTGGATCGGTGGAATGCACTTGGATCCCGCCTTAGCTGAGCTCGAAAAGCGCTTGGCATCTCTGCAAGAAGTCCCTCGCCTGACGCAGTGTCATGCCACAGTACGTCAACGCATCACCCGATCATCCGAACACCACCCGAGCACACAAGCATGTGTACCGGAGCGTCCCGATTCCTGTCACCACTCTCAGCCTGTGCCTGCCTTACCTGGTTCTTATCTGCTACAAAACTGCTGCAGTTTGTAGCCAAACAACTAAAAGGCATATCAGCGGTGCTGGTACCTAATCTTCCAAAATGACTTCCCGAGTGATCAACCAGTCTCCTCCTGGCGCTGTACAATGCGATTGTCATAGTTTCAAAACAAAAGGTTGGTGAGCTTCATGAGCGCATAAGCAGGAACAAACCGCCTGTGTGGGCTTTGATTCTACTAGAAACCAATTAATTGCTACGCCTCTACGAATTTAATGCATATGCTGCCCCCCCCTCCTATTGTAGACTAACGGTGTGGCACTCCCGATTCTACCCCTGAAAAAGCGGCTGTGTATGACACCAACAAACTTCCTCAGTCACCCATCCCGCTGACACAATAATGCAATTGGTGGCAGGAAATGCGTGCTTGCCGTATTGCCTCGACTCCACTGCATTGATGCCCCGCCGCAGTGGCCGAGGGGCTAAGGTACTCGGCTACTGACCCGCAGGTCACGGAATCGAATCCCGGCTGCGGCGGCTGCATTTCCGATGTAGGTGGAAATGTTGTAGGCCCGTGTGCTCAGATTTGGGCGCACGCTAAAGAACCCCGGGTGGCCGAAATTTCTGGAGCCCTCCACTACGGCACCTCTCACAATCACATGGTGGTTTTGGGACGTTAAACCCCACATATCAATCAACCAATCAATCAATCAATCAAATAAATAATCCATTGCACTGATGAGATTCTGGTGTCCTGTAATGTGCGTCCATACAGTGTACAGAACTTGCACATTATTATCGGGTGGATGTGACATCTGCGGCGGACGTACTCTGGTCAACCAATATTAGTGGTGGGGGGCTTTAGAGAGAGAGAGAGATAAAGATGCAAGGAAAGGCAGGGAGGTTAACCAGACGCACCAGTTTAGTCTTGTAAATGCACTGCAGATGTCCTGGGATTACCCTATATACAAGCCAAAGGGGTCAAATAGTGATGGAAGCATTGGTGTACGCGCAGTTCGAGCTGATGAATTCACCAGACTCACCTACTCGACGCCGCGGTTGTGCGAGTGTTCTTGCTTACTCTCCCGACCTCACTTGGTGGCTGGGCCATGCATCCCTCAGGTGGAAGCAATAATCAGATTCTTTGGGTAGCGACCGATCACACGTAGGGACTGCACACAGATACAACACAAGGATAGTGCCATAAGTGCAATGTACAACACAAGGATAGTGCCGTAAGTGCAATGTTACGAACTTCAATCTATTCCGCTGTAAGCTAAATGAGATATCAGCAACTGAAGATGCCACTAGAGGATATCCATTAGATGTCATTATAACTATAGTTTCTAAAGCTACCGTGAGTTCCTTGGTCGACGAGTCCCGCCCCACACCTGATCTGCAACTGATGCGATTGTGGGCAGAGAGTCATCGTAGAGAAAAAGTATTTTCTCGCTCCCCTGAATTCTTTTTTGGACCGGTACAACCTCAACTGACTGACTGCAGTGGCTTGAAGACATGAAAAGTGTCTTTCCAGTAGCAAGCAGATGCCTTCGTATTCACGTCGCTTGGCCCTCTAATTCAATTTGATGTACCTTTCGGGCGATGGAGCGAGGTGCATGAGTACCCGATTTGGTATCCACAGCGTGCCTGGCATCTGGGAAATATCCGGCTCTGTTGGCCCCACAGTTTGCGAGCTCTTTGTGCCCAAACTTTGACAGTGCTCCAACCGTATTTTCACGGCCGTTCTTCAATCCGAGACAGGCGGGAGCAGTCCAAATGCCCGAAGATGACGAAGGTATACGGAGACATCGTTTACTATGGCAGAGCTGCTGGCGGCGATCGACAAGGCTAAAACTCGGACAACTCCAGGTGTTGATAGGATACTATATGAAGTGTACAAGTACATGGAAGGGTTGGCGCTTATGTGTCTTCTGGATACATTTAATGCGGTCTAATTGTCGGGAGAACTCCCAGCATCATTGAAACATGCAGTTGTAACCATTACGAAACAAGACGAACCCCACTGTGCTATAGGGAACCTGCGACCAATTGCGCTCACCATAACGTCATGTAAACTCCTGGATCAAATGGAGGCTCCGATTCCGATCTGGGCCTCAACTTGGAACCAATGGCGGACTAGAATACTTCTCTTCTGTGATGCTTATAGGTGGCCGCTCACACCTTGTATGAACTTTGATTGCAAAGGACATACACTGAGATTATGACAACGTCAGCAACGAAGCAATCCTTGGCTGAGTTCTTCAATGGGTTCGCTTGCATAGTCTTGACCGAGCATTCAGCAGTTCATCTTTTCGAGAGCGCTCTTTTTCCGTGCGGGACTCCAGCACCCCAGGCCGCCTCACTTGCAGCAATGAATTTACGGTCCCAGCTACAGGTCCTTCCTAGACCTCATGGAGGAAACGCAGCTGCACAGTTTTGTGTAACATGTATTCATAGCGTAGGGCAAACTTGGCTAATAATAAAAGTCAAATTTGCTATGTTGGAGCGAAATGAGGTCATGATATTGTAGCGCTCAACTCGAAAAGAAACGCTAAGAGGCAAGACGTATAGGGAGATCAGGCTCTTAATCTCTAAAAATCACTATACCTGAGTTTTGCTTTTCAACATCATGTCCGACAGTAAGTGCCTAGGCAGCCTATAAAAAATATTAATCGTGGAACGTAAAGAGGATAGCAAATGAGATATGACACAAATAAAACAGATCTGATTAGACCATGTCGCTATAGATATTTATCACGATTGTTGACGCATTCGCCGGTTTAATGAATATGGCCCAGTTTAATTGAAACAAATGCAGGACCTGGCTCGTTTTTAATAACAAGGGCCTTTATGAGTTCACATTACAATTAAGAATTACGCCATATCGATTTCAACTGGTTTAGAAGGTGAAGATATTCAGGAGCGCTTTACACTCCTGTTAAACTCAGCTTCAGTTCCTGCATTTGACTCTTCTAAAAAATTAAAAAAATTGTCACACATCATATATATATATATATATATATATATATATATATATATATATATATATATATATATATATATATATATATATATATATATATATATATATATATATATATATATATATATCATCATCAGCCTGACTACGTCCACTGCAGGACAAAGGCCTCTCCCATGTTCCGGCAGTTAAGCCGGTCCTGTGCTTGCTTCTGCCAATTTATACCCGCAAACTTCTTAATCTCATCTGCCCACCTAATCTTCTGTCTCCCCCTAACCCGCTTCCCTTCTCTGGGAATCCAGTCAGTTACCCTTAATGACCAGCGGTTATCCTGTCTACGCGCTACATGCCCTGCCCATATCCATTTCATCTTCTTGATTTCAGCTATGATATCCTTAACCCCCGTTTGTTCCCTTATTCATTCTGCTCTCTTCTTGTCTCTTAAGGTTACACCTACCATTTTTCTTTCCATTGCTCGCTGCGTCGTCCTCAATTTAAGCTGAACCCTCTTTGTAAGTCTCCAGGTTTCTGCTCCGTAGCTAAGTACCGGCAAGATACAGGTGTTATATGCCTTCCTCTTGAGGGATAGTAGCAATCTACCTGTCATAATTTGAGAGTGCTTGCCGAGTGTGCTTCACCCCATTCTTATTCTACTAGTTACTTCAATCTCGTTGTTCGGCCCTGCGGTTATTACCTGCCTTAAGTAGACATAGTCTTTTACAACTTCAAGTGCACTATTACCTATCTCGAAGCGCTGCTCCTTGCCGAGGTTGTTGTACAATACTTTCGTTTTCTGCAGATTAATTTTAAGACCCACCTTTCTGCTCTCCTTGTGTAACTCCGTAATCATGAGTTGCAATTCGTCCCCTGAGTTACTCAGCAATGCAATGTCATCGGCGAAGCGCAGGTTACTAAGGTATTCTCCATTGACTCTTATCCCTAACTGTTCCCATTCTAGGCTTCTGAAAACCTCCTGTGAGCATGCGGTAAATAGCATTGGGGAAATTGTGTCCTCCTGCCTTACACCCTTCTTGATTGGTATTCTGTTGCTTTTTTTATGAAGCACTATGGTAGCAGTTGATCCCCTGTAGATTTCTTCCAGAATGTTTATATATACTTCATCTACGCCCTGATTCCGCAGTGTTTGCATGACGGCTGATATTTCTACTGAATCAAACGCCTTCTCGTAATCTATGAAGGCTATGTATAATGGTTGGTTATACTCTGAGCATTTCTCTATTACCTGATTGATAGTATGAATGTGGTCAATTGTTGAGTAGCCTGTTCGAAATCCTGCTTTTTCCTTTGGTTGATTGAATTCTAATGTTTTCTTTACTCTGTTAGCAATTACCTTTGTAAATAGCGTGTATACTACAGAGAGCAAGCTGATCGGCCTGTAATTCTTCAAGTCCTTGTCATCTCCTTTCTTATGTATTAAGATGCTGTTAGCGTTCTTCCAAGACTCTGGTACTCTTCCCGTCAGGAGACACCTTGTAAACAGGATGGCTAGTTTTTCTAACACAATCCGTCCTCCATCTTTCAGCAGATCTGATGTTACCTGATCCTCACCAGCAGCTTTGCCTCTTTGCATGTTCTCCAAAGCTTTTCTGACTTCTTCTATCATTACTGGTGGGGTGTAATCTGGGTTACTGCTAGTTCTTATAGTATTAAGGTCGTGGTTGTCTCGGCTACTGTACAGATCTCTGTAAAACTCCTGCGCTATTTTAACTATCCTATCCATATTGGTAGTTATTTTGCCTTCTTTGTCCCTTAGTGCATACATCTGACTTTTGCCTATCCCAAGTTTCCTCTTCAATGCTTTGACACTTCCTCCGTTTTTCAGAGCGTGTTCAATTCTCTCCATGTTATACCTTCTTACATCGCATACCTTACGTCTATTAATCAACTTAGAAAGCTCTGCCAGTTCTATTTTGTCTGTTGTACTTGACACTTTCATGATTTGACGCTTCTTAATTAAGTTCTTCGTTTCCTGGGAAAGCTTGCCAGTGTCCTGTCTTACTACCCTGCCTCCAACTTCCACTGCACACTCCGTAATGATACTCGTCAGATTATCATTCATTGTATCTACGCTAAGGTTGGTTTCCTCACTAAGAGCCGAGTACCTGTTCTGCAGCGACACTATGAATTCCTGTACTTTCCCTCTCAGTGCTAGCTGATTGATTGGCTTCTTGCGTATCAGTTTCTGTCGTTCCTTTTTCAAGTCTAGGCGAATTCGAGACCAGTACCATTCTATGGTCACTGCATCGTACCTTGCCAATCACTTCCACATCCTGCACGATTCCAGGGTGTGCACTCATTATAAAGTCTATTTCGTTCTTATTTTCGCCATTAGGGCTCCTCCATGTCCACTTGCGGTTTTCTCGTTTACGGTAGAAGGTATTCAAAATCCGTAAATGATTGCGTTCTGCGAATTCTACTAGTAGCTCTCCTCTGGCGTTTCTAGTACCGATACCATAATCTCCTACTGCCTGGTCTCCAGCCTGCTTCTTCCCTACCTTTGCATTAAAGTCGCCCATCACTATAGTATACTGTGTTTTTACCTTACTCATTGCCGATTCCACGTCTTCACAGAAGCTTTCAACTGAAGCGTCATCATGGCTGGATGTAGGCGCGTAAGCCTGTACTACCTTCATCTTGTATCTTTTATTCAGTTTAATTACGATACCTACCACCCTTTCATTAATGCTATAGTATTCCTCTATGTTGCCAGCTATGTTTCTGTGAATTAGGAACCCCACTCCCAGTTCTCTTGTGTCTGCCAAGCCCCTGTAGCAAAGGACGTGCCCATTCTGTAGCACCATATAGGCCTCATCTGTCCTCCTAACCTCACTGAGCCCTATTATATCCCATTTAACACTCTCTAGCTCCTCGAATAGTACAGCTAGACTTCCCTCACTAGATAAGGTTATAGCGTTAAACGTTGCCAAGTTCAGGTTCCCATGGCGGCCTGTCCCGATCCAGAGATTCTTAGCACCCTCTTCTGCGTTGCAGATCTGACCGCCGCCGTGGTCAGTTGCTTCGCAGCTGCTGGGGACTGAGGGCCGTGAGTTATTTGACGTAAGCATGTGGGAGGTAGTGGCCAGATACTTCACCAGGGTGGCCAATCCTTCTCTGGTGAGGGAGTGCTCGGCGGTTTTTTTGCCGGTGAGGCCGCACCCCAGGCCTCTTAATGCAGTTCCATCAACACGCGTATTTTTTTTTTAATCCGGTTGGAAACTGCGCGGTACCGGGATTTGAAACCACGGACCTCTTGCATGCGAGGCGGATGCTCTAACCACTACGCTATTGCCGCACGTATATATATATATATATATATATATATATATATATATATATATATATATATATATATATATATATATATATATATATATATATATATATATATATATATATAGTGTGTGTGTGTGTATGTATGTGTGTGTGTGTGTGTGTGTGTTTACGTGACAGTTTTCTTTTTTTTTCTTTTTCTGAATGAACAAGACATGGTAACTCATTCACCGATTATATAAGGAATGCTGACGAACGAGTCATTTCTTCTAGGGCAATTGCGAAAAGGTAGGCGTTCATTTATATAAGGGATGGCGTAACATGAAAAACCGTGAAGATATAGGAATGCGTACATGATAACCACTGCATGGTTAAGATGGATCACCTAACAGGTAGTGCTGCGGTAGGCAAGTGAAAGCAATGAGCCGCGAAGTATTTCGTCGATTTATTCCGAATTTAGATAACAAGCGCCAGCATGATGACCTTGACAGTGGTACGCTGGAGGAGGCCGCTAAGTTTCGTTGGGTAAAGAGCAGTCACGACGTGAACAGGATGCGTTGGTGCCCAAACATCCACTTTGCACCATTTCTGGCTTCTTTCTTTCTTTCTTTCTTTCTTTCTTTCTTTCTTTCTTTCTTTCTTTCTTTCTTTCTTTTCTTTCTTTCTTTCTTTCTTTCTTTCTTTCTTTCTTTCTTTCTTAGTTTCTTTCTTTCTTAGTTTCTTTCTTTTTTTCTTCCTTTCTTCCTTTCCTTCTTTCTTTCTTTCTTTTATTATTCTTTCTTTCTTTATTTATTTCTCTCCTTCTTTCTTTCTTCAACTCATGAGACACGGGTAGAGACATTCCTTCTTCAGATGATAGCGAAAAGTCCCACAAACTTTCTCACGAGGCGACGCAAATCAGGTTCCACTAATTGCCATAACACGAGGGAGCTACCACGTTTCGGCTCCCGCGTACGTTTGCGTAACAAAACGAAAGGAAGAACCCTAATAGATGCACTTGCCCGCATGACCGACATTAGCTGGCACTTTCGACCATCTAAGCTTGAGTTTGTCAGTTATAGAAACGAGGTCAACCTGAGCTTCTTCGCTGAAGCCATGGGGATAGACAAAGTACAAGAAGGCAATTAACAGATACTCTAGATAAAAAAAAGCTGCGCGAAGAGGAGAAGATGCACTAAAGTAGCGGGACCACCTGTTCTCGTTCGTTCCCCGCCACCTTCATACACACTGGCACGAACAGGCTGCTGCGGATAGACTGCTGCCATCTTTCACCCCCCAGAGGCGAGTGCATTCCAGAGATTGGCAAGATGGCAGACGAGAGGTTTTCCCATTGCGTTTCTATAGCGAACGCCGGTGGTCCCTGATTGTTACGAAACGTGCAGCATCACCGGTGGCGAGAAGCACGATGAAGAAGAAGAGGAAGAGCAGCGAGAGGAGAGCTGGAAGAAGAAAACACCTCAAGAAGGAATGAGGACCCGGTGACCGAGTTTCACGGTCGGTCATCGCTCTTTCTTTCTTTCTTTCCTTCTTTCTTACTTTCTTTCTTTCTCTCTAACTTCTTTTCTTTCCTTCTTCTTTCTTTCCTTCTTTCTTTCTTTCTTTCTTTCTTTCTTTCTTTCTTTCACTTCTCAAGGGTGGCTTTAAAAACGGCGCCCTCCCTCCCAAAAGTCAAAAGAAGAGCCCGCCCATGGGAAGACATGTGGGGAGAAATGTGTGCAGCATGACGGAGGCTGCGGTTTGCGTCAGCCTGTTTAAGTTGGGTGGATGAGAAGAGGGAAGAGATAGAGAGATGAGGACTCAGCGGTTGCCATATGTAGCAGTAGGGGGAGCCACTTCTTCAACCACTGTAGCCTCCTGTCTCAAAAATACTGCAGCGATCAAAAATTTCGTTCTTATGTTTTTGTTCTTATTCTAAGGCTACGCTACATGATGCAGAACCAGTTGTCCTGAGTTCAGTTTACTTTTTACCCGCATAAAATGCGCATGCGTATACAAGTATACAGAGGAGGGAGAAGAGAGAAGTAATTAAAATGAAGAAGTTACCAGAGAACGTAGTTGAACTTTTGCCACCTGTCAAATAATATATATAAAAAGACGTATTAGAAGATAGCAATGTTGTAGCCACTAAAGACAGCATTATGTCAATGAAATGTATGAAGTGCACCAAATAATGCAAAGAAACTAGAAGGCAAACAAAAGCAACTTGAGGAGGCACTGACGGCAGAGAATCCAAACTTGACTGGGCACAATCGAAAATTCTGACACCAGCTGCATCAAGCCCTTCTCATCAAATTAGACTTTCTGTACTCAGTCAAACCTTTATGCTACGTTAGGTTTTGATTGAAAACTACAATGCGATGGAAGATCGAGGCTACATAGCTTGAATTAACAGTGTCTGGTTTGTTGTACTTGCTTGCCATGGTTTCAGGAAATGTGTCCTCGAATAACGAGATACATCTATGAGCCCCTTCTGGTGGGGAAGTGGTCATTGTATCACAATGGTGCCTTGTATAAAACTATCCGCTCGGCTCTATTAATGCTAATCTCTGTTCGATTGATGAAGCAGCTTGTAATCGTTTGGATTTCTAATTTAGTGCAGTAGGGTCTGCAACAGCTTTAGCTGCGAGCTAATTGGCCACCTCAAAGTCATGTTGCAGTTGGCACAAATCGTCGCATCCACCGAACGCCCGAAACATGTCCACACAATGATTAGTTTTAGTGCGGGTCACACGTGCATTGCGCAGACTATTGCGCAAACACATCGGCGTTGAAAGATTAGCGCGGATATTACGGATTAACGAGAATCAGCGCCGATTACCACAAGGGCAGAAAAAAGGACTGAAAGGTCGTCACTTAGGCTATTTGTTATTGGTACAGCTTTATCGTACAAACACTCATGTCGTCATAGAGTGTCAAAAATAATCAATGAATTGAGGTCGTCAAGTGTAAGTTACGGAATGCAGGAGGCCAGTTGTGACATGGTGAGGCTGTAATGGAATACAGTGAAGGACTTCAAGGGTCGCAAGCATTCGCTTCGTAGATATGGGAATTATGAGTGGATTTTTTAGTGTATTTTTTGTTAACGTGGCCTCATGAAGTGTGAGGCTCAAGGGACGGCTTTATGCTGTGCCATAGTAGAGTACCAAGTTCTCTAAGTCGTCAAGTACTTTTTTAACACAAGAAAAATAATAGAAAATATCAGCTATTTCACTCAGTAAACGTAAATGACCAGAGAAGCTGTTCAGGGAACGACGCAAAGGCAACACAGAATTTCGAACCGTAGCACATGACACACCCTGAGCTGAATCCAATATGTCTGTCCAGAAAACCCGTTTAGAAAGAAGCGTGCGTATTTTTGCAGAGACGTGCGTCGTTTTGTGTGGCCTGCCTCGTGCGGTTGGGATTTCCAGCTCTCGTGCTCGCTTCTTCATGTTTAGTGGACCAGTGGCGAGGAGTGGAGTTCGCCAGATTTCTGCGGCACATATACGTTTCTGTATCGGCTATTTTATTGAAATACGTTTCCACTCGCTGACGAACGGAATTCCCTAGCCTCATCGTGCTTCGCTGTAAAAGAGTACGGTGTCGTAGCACTCACCACACTGGTGCTGGTGGTAGTGGTTAGAAGATGAGAAAAGGCACCTAATTTCTGCAACCCGGTCGGGAGCACGGCGCAGTGCCTGTCACCACACTGCATGATAATATTGCAGCGATGGAAACGAAAGAAGGAGAGGGCGATCTCTATTCGCGGTGCCGTAACTACGGAGGAAAAGAGTGTAAGGTTAACGACAGCGGCAACTGCGAAGAGGTGTGGTTAGGGCGGTAATGGGGCGACAGCGTAACAGCACGCGAAGAAGAAACGAAGAATGGAAGAAAACAAAGAATGGCCAACTGTAATGACGGTGGTGAATAGAGGAGCAGGCGGCTTCCCCTCTCGTCTTGCTTATGCGACGGTGGAGCAGCCAGCTAGGCGCTGCAGGGCTGCGCGGTTTGTTGCACGCCTATACAATGTCCTCTCGTACATTTTCGCCCTCCTTTCAGCGGCAGTTTGGGTGGCGCCGGTGGTCCCCCAGTGGGTCAGCAGGGTTCGTCTGGGGACTGGAGCGATGAAAAGAAATGTGAGCGCGAGATGAAGAAGAAGAAAGAAAAAAAAATGAAGAAGAAAGAGCCCCCGTCTCGCATGCGATGCGCTCGACGGGACACACCGCTGCTTATTGAATGTCGCGTGGCGGTTAGTAAGCAACAGTGCATGTCTACCTCTGAGTGCGTGCAGAAAGAACGGAACACACGTTGCAGATGCCACCTAGTATACTGCTCGAAGGAGTTCCCTAAAGGTTGCCGGGTAAAATTCAAACCCCTCTCCCGATAGTTTGCGAATGTGGAGGTTCATCCGTGTGCTCCGTAGCTATTGTGAGGCACTTGTGTCCGCTCTATGTCCTTAAACATGTACTGTTGCACCCAGTATCAGTAACAATGAGAATTTCTGGCCATGGTCAAAGCGGTGCCAACACTGCAAGGTGGCGCCGACCTAGAAAACATTCAGTAACGGAAATACTACTTCGACTACTGATATTTGAAAAAAAAAAGCAGCTTCAAGTTTTCTGGTGTTACAATTTAGGCTTCGGGCCCCTTCAACAATGGACGTCGCGTTACATTTTGTATTGAGCGCCACCAAAGTACAAATGGCGCGTCTGTGTTCTGTTTATGAACGCGACCTACGTGGATACTTGTAGCTGGCGGCAAAAGTTTGTTGTCGCGACATTGTGCAAGTGTGCGCACTTGGTGGCTCCGCACGCTCTGATCACTCCAAAGGTAACTCATCTAGGATCTACGTTCCACGGTAGTGTAGTGGCGATGGTGCTCCGCCGCTGACCCAAAGGTCGTAGGATTGAATCCCAACCATGGCAGTTACATTTCGATGGAGGCGGAAATCTATAGGGCTCCTTGCGGTTACATTTAGGCGCACGTTAAAGAAATTCAGATGGTCGAAATTCACTGGAGCCCTCCACTACGGCGTCCCTCTTGATGATATCGTGGTTTTATGATGTAAAACACCAATGATTAATTACTTTAATATAGGAACTCTTGCTTCTAAAAAAAGGTGCGCAACCACACTCAGGACGGTGAACAATGACATATCGCCTAAGATGGGACGAGATAAAGACACAGACACGGAGCTGACTCAGGCGCGTAATCATAATTGCTGGGGATTTACGTTCCAAAACCAAGGTATGGTTATGAAGGACGCCGTAGTGTGGGTTTCCGGAAATTTAGATTATCTGGTGTTCTTTGATTTATTTGATTGATAAGTGGGGGTTAACGTCCCAAAACCACCACATGATTATGAGAGACGCTGCAGTGAAGGGCTCCGGAAATTTCGACCACCTGGGGTTCCTTAACGTGCACCCAAGTCTGAGCACACGGGATTGCAGCATTTCCGCCTCCACTAGAAATGCAGCCGCCGCAGCCGGGATTCGATCCCGCGACCTGTGGGTCAGCAGCCGAGTACCCTAGCCACCAGGCAACCGCGGCGGGGCATCTGGTGTTCTTTAACGTGCATTGTCATCGGCCAGCTCACGCGTGCCTCTAGCATATCGTCTGCATCGAAATGTGACAATCACGGTCGCGATCGCACCTGTCACCTTCGGGTGAGCAGCCGAGCCCCGTAGCCGCTATACCACTTCAGTGGACTTGACGCAGACCCAGCGCCGTGGCGTTGTCTTCATCTCGTCCTGTCTTAAAATCTAACACGCACTGACCAGCCCTATCAAGACAGCACACTGCTGGAGCACCCAAGGTGATTTACTTTCGTATTCCGCGCGCTGGATGCCATCTCGGTGCCTCATCCCGAGCTTCCGTCGCACTGCACAGTATTGGCGAGGCAGTGTTGCGACGGGTCCTGCAAGGTGGGCGGAGGGGAAGGCGCGCCATTGACCTACTCGCTCCGGCGAGCACCCTCTCGCATCCGGGGCCAACCTGCTGCTCGTGCGGGAAGACATCGGCTCCGCGGCGCGCTCCGAAACACGTGCGCCGCAGCGCGGCCAAGGGCGAAACCGTGGCTGCGCACGTTCCGTGCAGCACGTGCGCTGTTGAGGTCGTCGACTTGCTCCGGCGACCGACCGACCGAATGCGCCGCGCACTGCGCCGTAGTATATGGCCGCGCCGCAATGTGAAAGTTGCGCAATCCGCTGTAAAGCCGGCTTAATTACACGGTATCGTCTCTGGCGGATGGCCGTACGCTGCAATCGGGGCGCGCTGCGGTGTGTATACCGTATTAACGCGCGTGGGACCCGCGCTTCGTAGTAGAGGTGGCGGTGGAAAGGCCGCAGCTGACGCGGGAGTTGGACCGGGGCCATACGTTGCTGGTGGTTGTTCGACGCGAGTCTTTTATGCGTTGCTTTGTAAGAGCGATGCATCGCAACACCTCTATCAGACCTTCACCTCGAAAAAAAGCAATCCGCACTTTTTTCTTTCCGCGGTGCAAAACGCATTAGTTTTTACACAATGTACGGGGTTTTAACCAACGTTACTAGTTTGTCGTGACCGTCACCATTCCCCCATTTTTATATTGAACCAGAATATATGACAGAAATAAATAGGCTGGGATATAAAAATATTTACGTAATCACATATATCAATACTGTCAGTGCTAGATTGTTTTCTGAAGAAGAAGGCTGTATGTGTACTACTCCATGTGTGACCACTCTCTCATCACTGGTGATGATGTCATGCATATACTGCGAAGTGTGTTTCTAGTTTTGCCCTCAATGTGCTGCGATTAACGATTACAGCAAGTAGACCTAGAGAAAGGTGGTTCTGTTGCGCGTCTATCGGTTGATGTTAAGTCGGAAGCATTAGATGCCCCATAAAGCACGAAAATCAACCGTCGGTATCGCCGGTGTACGAAAAAAATCACCGCTTGAGGACGTCACCACATGACGTCACCACAATGTCACAGATAACCAAAATTTATGACGTCCTCAAGTGACGTCATTGCTTGGTTAAATGTGAACCAAAGGCAAAACCATGTTTGGTACAGAAAGTTTTCGCTGGGGGCGAAGAAGGATAAATACTTTGACTAAAAATGGCTTGCCTTTCGATGTATTAATTAATTGATTATTTATTGAATAATAATAAATAATGATTACATGCTAATAGCCTCAATAATTGTCCAGAAGGGGCTTACAAAACAAAGAACAAAAATAAATTGGCCGCGTATCTGCGTACTTCGTTGCAAATGTCGTCGAAAGACGATAGTCTACTGCCGGCCTTCTTTCGTGCATACCGTCTCATCTCCAGCGCTGCCTAAGAAACACTAGCGTATTCAGAATCACGCATCTCTGTATTTTCTAGTAAATGAACACACCATATAATATTTACTAATTGATGTTGAGCCTAAGATAAGCGTAATATTTGCTTTTTGATCGACGACGTTCCCAAGTATGAACGCCGTCACCAGTTCAAGATGGATGGGCATTCAGCAAGTGCTTAAACTTTGACTGGGTGGTTTAATCGTGTGACTGATAAGCAGACTGAGAGACAGACAAGAATATATGTGTTCAAGTGTCCCCAAAAAGACCATCTTCCTTAATGAAAAGAGCAGCAACATTGCAAGTGTGGAAAAAATTAAGGAGAGCGATACAAATGTTGGCAATAAACATCGCATATACAAATTAAGGAAAACAAGAAAATAAAAAAAATCAGACAGCACATTTAGCACCTTAATTGTAAAAATAGCACCAATATTGGACAAATCTTATGCTTTCCCCTTGAAGTCGCCTTAGGCGAATGCAGTAAGAAACCTTGTGAGTTTTCGCAAGCGAAATTGGGAGCCAACGTGAGGGACAGTTACATTTCTCACATACGTGGCGTAATGCAGAGCTCATATCTGTTTGACGAAGTGCAGCGTTATTACATGTGCAGATGGACGCGCGTTCACAAATTATGAGCACACCGTGTCAGTGTTTCAACCATAAAGCGTACCATGAATTTAATAAGCAGTCATTCACTGCAACTCCAGCAATAGCGCGAGCCAGCGGGAAGGACGACGTCAAAAACAGCGCAACTGAGAGCGCAGTTGCCTTTCCACTCTGTCGCCGTTCTTTAGACTTTATCGCTCTGTTGCACGAGTGTCATTGAACCAACTATATATATAGCGCAGCCAGCAACCATTCATAATTTCACATTCAGGATGCAACAGTAATCGAATGCATCACTGCCGGGCGCCGCAGGCAAGCCACCTTCGAGGAAAAAAAACGCGAACCTTACCCAAGTAATTATGATAATTTAATGCGATGCCGATGCCGGAATATCTTCTGCTGAGGTGGCGCGGTGCTGCGGACGAGCTGGTGTTTTTTTCGAGCACATTGAATTTGCATACCGATGAAATCGCCTGTGTATAATATCGAGCCTACCTGGGACAAATAGCGGCAGCAGTAATTAATTGCGCACAACAACAACAACAACGCTTTCTCCTTCTCGAGTTACGCTAGGCTCCATCCAGCAGTAGGAAGTGCCGAGGGTCACTCGATGCGCAGCCGCATTATTTCGTTGCTCACTTAGAAGATGCGCGATAAGGAAGGTTTACACCGCGGTGGTTCGTATACAAGTTCTCGCTAGGGTTCCTGCATACATTTATCGTGAGGCCAAACATGCTTATGCCTACAGCCTCAAGGAATGGCGAATTTCTAATTTGACTTCCTTATTTCACTATTTGGCCTCCATGAGTAGAACTATGTTTTGCTTTGCCCATTACTAAGTGGCTCGGTAACGATTTAGTAGTGATGATTCTTCGTACTCTTCTATGTAAACCTATCAGTAATTGTTGGATATCAAGTTATAATCATCATCGCTACCACTCCGGCTGATTAAGTTTAAATTACATACTCAAACTGACAAGATTTTGGTTACTTAGCGTGTGTGCTACTCTGAGTAATGTCGCACCTCAGTGGTTTGACTTATATGCCCAAGCGCGAAATTATAACCACAAGCCTAATATCTTCTCAACACCATAGTTATCATCATCCGCACCACTATCATCGTCATCCTCAGTCTGACTATGCCCACTGCAGGGCGAAGTCTTCTCCCATGATCCGTCAGTGAACCCAGTCCAGTCTTTTCTGCTGGCACGTTATACCTGCAAACTTCTAAATCTCATTGGTCCACCTAACTTTGTGTATCCCTCTCACGCTATTGTCTTCACTGGGAAACGGTTCAGTTACCCTTAACGATCAGCGGTTATCCTGCCTGCACGCTACATGTGTGGCCCATGCCCATTTCTTCTTGATTCCAACTGTGATATCCTTAATTCCCGTTTGCTCCCTGACACACTCTGCTCTCGTCCCGTCTCTTGAAGGTAATTTGATTGATTGATTTGTGGGGTTTAGCGTCCCAAAACCACCATTTGATTACGAGAGACGCCGTAGTGGAGGGCTCCGGAAATTTTGACCACCTGGGGTTCTTTAACGTGCACCCAAATCTGAGTACACGGGCCTACAACATTTCCGCCTCCATCGGAAATGCAGCCGCCGCAGTCGGGAATCGAACCCGCGATCTGCGGGTCAGCAGCCGAGTACCTTAGCCACTAGACCATCGCGGCGGGGCTCTCTTGAAGGTATACACCTATCATTTTCCCTTCTATTGCTTACTGCGTAGTCTTCAGGCGTGGCCCAAGTTGAGCCCTCTTTGTAAGCCTCCAGGTTTCCAAAGTTTAAAGAGACCTAACACAGCTTAGACTGAATAATTAAAGCACAAGTTAAAAGAAAGATGTAACTTAATATATAGAGATGAAAAATACTTGAACGATGTGTGTCACTGGATCAAGCGTATCAGCAAATGGTCTTATACTCTTCAGTTTACATTGGCTGTCCAGACGAACAAGGGCAATCAGTCGTAGTTCAGAAAAACAATCGCCAAGTAATGAAATAATAGTTGAGCCATACCATTTGAACCTCATCTTATTGCTCAACTCGTTTAGATCATCCCCGCCTAAAGTACACGTGACTAGCTGCCTCACTAACACTTCCTATCGCTTTTTCATGCCGAGCACGTCACTGGATCCACCTATCTTCCAACATCGTTTCCATTTCAGATGATGACTTGTTTCGTTCCACCTTACGCAACTGCTCACTTGATGGCACGTAAAGTATATATTGTGTATATATATTTTCTACTTTTCTTGCTCTGAATTTATTATAGTACTTACATTTCTACTCAGTTGTATTAGCTTAATATCATATCGTCATGTGCATTATTCCCGCCACGGTGGTCTAGTCGCGAAGGCACTCGGCTGCTGACCCACAGTGGCGGGATCGAATCCCGGGCACGGCGGCCTGATTTCCGATGGAAGCGAAAACGCTTCAGGCCCGTGTGCTTAGATTCAGGTGCTCGTTAAAGAACCCCAGGTGGTCGAAATTTCTCCATGTAGCCCTCCACTACGGCGTCTCTCATAATCATACGGTGGTTTTAGTACGTTAATATAGTTGTTACTAAATTGCTGTTGTATTGTTTGCTTTTGTTTGTTATTTTGTGTACTCCAGGTTTATCTGTAAAGTTTTGTGCAACTAAGTCCAAAAAAAATGAAATTATTGCTTTTTTTGTACATAGCTACCCTTCATGGAGAGAAATAAGGATAACCAAGTGGTTATATAGATGGAGTCAACGTGCTTCGAAGTAATCAAGATGCTTCGTCGCTCAATGTCGTAAGTCGTATGTGGACGCACCTGGACGTTCTCGGCGCGGTCTGTGAAGGCACGCACGCCCCATTTATGGGTGCGCCTTGGTGTGGTTGCTAGAGTCGTGCCTCTCAGAGGGTAATGAGAAGAAGGGCATTTCCATTGGGTGTGTTATAACAGAACGTATGACAGTCGTTTTCGAATGCTGCCCGTGAAATGGGCGAGATGTACATGTATACGTTGCTGGCGTGTACGAGAGGTGAGACGGAAATGAAACATTTGTGGGACTACAAGACGAAGCGAGGATGGCGTTCCGTATCTGTTGACGCCTATTTGAGCGGCAGTCAGAAGTGTACATCCAGGTAGCTACACAGAAAGATCTGAATGTCTTGTAAAGTTGAACAATACTTTTTTGTTTGAATGCGAGGCTGCGGAATCGGCCTAATTGAGGGTAACATGGCAATGTTCGAAACTGATTCAGTTGAAGCTCGAGCAAATTACGAAGTGTGCTAACTTTTTATGTTCATGCTGACTGCAAGGCGCGCGCCGGCATTCTTCTACTGGAGTGGGGGAGCTTGAGGGAGGGAGGAGGAGGGGGGGGGGCACATTGGACAAATGAGTTCCTTCTGAACGGGGGGGAGGGAGGGAGGACTGTCGGAAAGCGGGTAACTATTGCGTTGTGTTTCGCTTATGGCAGTAAAGTATAATGGCGGGTGAATCATCGGTTTTTCGTAATTTTGTTTCCGTTTCAATTAACTTAAGTTCCTCTACAGTGTTCTTAGAGTGTCTTTGTCATCTTGTGTATCCATCTTACTCGTGCCAATTTTCCAAATATGTTTTTTTTTCATGTTAGCTTACGAAGGCAAAAATGTTGGGAAAACATTCACGAAGAAGAGAGGAAAGAACTCGTGTGCATCAGCAGCAACTCATGGAGTCGGGCTGTGGTGTATTGTAAATAAACCCCAATTTCCACCCATCAGAAGCCTTAATTTTTTGTAAATGGAGGGGGGAGGGCGGATGACTGCTTGAAAGCGGGGGTGACTCGGGTTTCTTCCTGGCGCTGCTCTGGCTGATTGATCCCGATATTGATCGCTTACATACACAGATGCATTGCCGAAATGTCAACTCAAAATTACCGCCTTAAACCCATCCTGCTTTTCGATTGAGCGCACACAGAGTATTGGCGTCTCTGCGCTGCGAAATATCTTTCAGTGTTTAGCGCTGTAGAAAGATTTACCAGCCTAACATTATGCGATGGAAAGTAAAGTAGACATACTTCGTCGGGCTACTTTATAGTTCCAAAGATACGGGCTTTCCCCTCTTCCTTTTTTTCTTTTTGAAAAGCAGTCCACGATCAGTATTCAGTTGCTGAAGTGAGAGAGAGAGAGAGAGAAATATTTTAATTGGAAGCTGGAGAGGTTTGCCCGGTTTTTCACCTGACAGGCTACTGCAGTTGCCGGGTGATGACAGTGATATATACAATGATAAACACAGTGTCGCCTGGCGCGAAGCAGTGAATATAACACTTTCTTGCTTACGTGGCGCTGCTTACGAGAGACATGATAGACATTGAGACGCCAGAAAGGCGAAAGTTTATAAAAGCTAGCCATGCCACACGTCTAAGTCGCTCCTTCGTCGTCTGTGAGGTTGGGTAATAGAAATAAACGAGTTCCACGTTCGATGCGAACCCCTCGCAACGCGCACATGATGGTCGCACCAGTTACCCTTCTCCCGCCACTTGTGGCGTACGTGCGAGCCACACGTGTCGCGCACGCTGGCGCGTGCGCAAGCACATCCGTGAGTGCGCCCGTACGTCATGTTGACCTGATCGGAGCCTGCGCACGTTGGCCGCGAGGCACCCTACAGGCACAACTCCACAGCATGTACTTCCTCTTTCGATGTTCCGTGCAGTGTGGCCGAGCGCTTCGCTTTCGTCTACTCCTTGCGAAATGCGTACACGTTCAATGAGTCTTTCCCGCCCATCGATTTGGTCGTGTTTCTTTCTTTCTGTGGTGTTCTAATGTGCGGCCTTCGATAACTCAACGTGATTAGCGTGGGACGTTATTATCGGCGTTATCTGCAGACGACAAGAATTTATCACTTCTGATAAGTGCTGAGAGAACGACGTGGAAGCATCGTGTTTGTGTGAAGTTCGTGCTGAAATTACGACAAGTTATCGCGTTCGAACAAACGCGCACACATCATATATGTATGGTAACCATCGTCAAGTAATGGCGACAGTTCTTTCACTTATCTCAATCGTTATTTCCCATAACCAATAGAGAAAAGCAGTGAGCGGGTCATGAGAGTTCTCCTATTAATAGAGTTCCGGAACCAATGCTAAATAATGACTAAACATTTACACACATGGGGGTAATGGGAGCTTCAGGATTATTTAAAGGAATGGCGTTCCACTACAGCCGGGATCGAACGCCCGATCTTCTTCTGATCAGCTGCCATGGACCATAACCACTGTGTCGGCCGCTGGATGAAAAAAGCAGGTATCCACCGGCCGTGCCACTGTCCCCGAGGCGGCTGAACTTTGCAATACGTCTACACGATCGGAATATATGCGATAGTTGATTGATATGTGTGGTTTAACGTCCCAAAACCACCATATTATGGATTATGAGAGACGCCGTAGTGGAGGCTTCCGGAAATTTTGACCGCCTGGGGTTCTTTAAAGTGCACCCAAATCTGAGCACACGGGCCTACATTTCCGCCTCCATCGAAAATGCAACCGCCGCAGCCGGGATTCGATCTAGCGACCTGCGGGTCAGCAGCCGAGTACCTTAGCTACTAGACCACCGTAGCAGGGTAGTATGTATGCGATAATTAGTGAGCGGTGCTGAAGCGGCGGCCTCTCAGCAGCGCACCTTCTCCATCTTTCAACTGCGCCTGACGAGTCGACATTCGTCGCCCGTAAAGGCCAGCGATGGTGTAAGTGGAAATTCAGCGCGTAGGGCCCAACGTTTCGACCACGAAATGTGGCGCCGACGAAACGTGTTTGCCCAACAGCTACGAGCAGGAAACTATGTGGATGCAGCACATTCGCCCGGAGAAACAAAATACCGGGCGTCGTCCTTAGCGGTCGACTGCGTAGCGTATAGTCAATGCCACAGACCCGTCGCCTCGCAGCTAATCGCCTAATGAATTAGCAGGCCCGGAGAGGCCCGAGGTTGTGGCGTGCTCTTACACATACGGCAAGGCGTCACATTCTTGCACGTGTGATGCATAGACTGCTATTTCGCGGGCCGTGGTGGTCAAGGGAAAGAGTTGCGGAGGAAAAAGTGACTCGTATACTCATTGCCTCGCTGTCCTTTCGACACCACCGTGATGAGTGCTATCTAGCCCTGCTAGGTTTTCCTGTTGGTACGTCTGTTTTCCTATGGAGATCGATTAGAGGAAGCAGTTTCAACCTAGCAACCCCCACCACCTCCCCCTAGATGTGTGTGAAAGAAGACAAGCTTTGCAATGGATGACAAAAAAAAAAGAAATTGTAATGTAGCAGTGGCATGCTGGGCATTGCAGTCTACCTTAGGTACTCGGCTCGCACACGCGATTTGAGCGAGCACTGTTTATCAAGGAATGTGGGCTTATTGGGCTCAGGTGCACGGCTATCGATGATTGATAGTTCCCGAGAGGATTTGCTGCCCACAGAGCCTGACCAACTTACTTAAACAAAAGTTGGTTTGGCACCACGTTTCTACACGTCTTTCTATGTGGCTGCTTAGTCGTGTTTACGTCTGTGTTATCAGATGCGAAGCATCTCATGCCGGTGCTGTGTACCTCAGTCCGGCGGCATCTACCCCCTTCCAGTGCGCATGCGCGTACCCTCTCCCTCTCTCGCCTCACAATGCCGACGCAGGCAGCGTTTGCTAGCTCGTTCTATGATTGAAAAAAGCGTGATTGAAAAAAGATGATTCAAAAAAAGAGAGCGTGATTTTCAGAGGCCTACAAAGCAACACTTACATACATGGCATATTAATGCACCACCTCTACCCAAAGACACATGGCTACATGTGCCCGCTCTGCAGCGTACCGGACACCCTGGTACACTTGCTCCTGGAATGCCAGTGCCACGCTAACCACAACGTGCAACTGGAGCGGAACCAAGCCCCAAGAATAACGACAACCACCTAATGGAAACGTGGGAGGCCAAGCTCGTCCTCGAGGACCTAGAAGACCAGCGTCAACTCGTCGCCAGGGCCAAGAGGGCAGTCGAAGCCAGAGGGTTCCCACCTTAGGGTGACACTGGGTCTCGCTTGGAACACTGTTTCTAAATAAACGTTTATTTCTCTCTCTCTCTTACGCTGCACAACCGTTCACAGACCTCCAAGGTAGGGCCGGTGATAGATTTCTTCTGTGTGTTGTCCAACAATAGAAATTCGCTGCGTGTGCGTTAACAAAAAGCGGACTGCGGATTTATGTGTCCAATCGGCGTTTTCTGTCTCCCGTTGCCCATTAAAAGTTATTGGCATGTTCTAGTAGGGAACACCAGTCCATCATTGCGCCTCCCCAAGTATCTCTCCTGCGCAACGCCACCACCAGTGTCAGCGTCAACGCCACCAAGAGTGTCAGTACTAGCGCCAGCAGAAAGTCTCAATAAAGAACACCGTCTCCCGGGGAAGCGAACCGTCTCCCCGCTGTCTCGCATGCACACATGATTACCTTTAGTGGGAGATGGTCTACATTTTTGTTTCCTTTATTTCCTCTTTTCCGACCGTTTCCTTCCTTCTATCTTCCCCTATTCTCCCTTCCCGAAGGAGCAGGCAGGCGTGGCTTTCAGGAGCAAGTACTCAGGGGCACTCGGCGGCCTTTTCGTCATAGGACAGCATGGTCACAACCATACGCAGTAAACAATCTTGTCCGACTTGCCCAACTCACGATTCTGACAGTAAACAATGACTGGACAAGTCAGACGGAGTGGAGATATAGGGCTAATATGGCGACACCCCCCCACCCACCCTCGGTAAAAGATTCTGCAGTTAAGGCGTGTCACTCATCCAACAAAAATGGTGCTTCTAAAATTTCGCATATATCCTTCGCATTCCTCTCGTAAACGGCCCTATTTCCGTCGGAAATAAAACGAGGAAAGCATTGGCAAAGTGGCAACTTGTGTAATGTATCTTGTGTTCCAAACACGCTTTTCCTTCGAGCAGCCTTCGGGGCTCAGTTGTACGAGGAAACTTTAACCTACAACAAGACTCTAAGACCCAATGCGTCTTTGGGTGTGCAGTGGACAAAGCCACGAAACCAGTGAATAGTCGGGGTTTTTATTATCAATTCTAAAATAATCTTGTCTGATTGTGGCTGACCTATGAATGCGTGATGAAGTGAGATAGAGTGAGTGGGAAAGAAGAAATTGTGATATTCCCTAGCCTTTGCGTGGTCAGCTGTCCCACCCGTGGAGAGGGAAACAGCAACATGAAAGAGAAAGAAAAAAAAAGGCACGAGTACAGATGATATTCGACGACAGTGAAGTCAGACTGAAAGGCGAGCTCATTGGTACGTTTACATCCTAGAAACTTCAAGCCCGAACTATGAGAAGGACAAAAACTGTTTAAGCAAAATTATCGCCCCCCACGGGAACTTGCAGAAGCATTTCATATCCACATTAGAGGGTCAGCTTGTGCCGCGGTCGCCCATCATTAACTACTTCCAGCAAGAAAGTGCCGCTCCTTAAGCAGAATGGTTCGTAACTTGATGCGGTGTGATAGTGCCTGGTATTGCTCGTGGAAACAGTCCGCATGTGCAGCGGTAACCAGGGGCGTATGACCACGAGGTGGCACACCAAGCCCATGCCTCCCTCCCATCACGAAGTGCTTTTTCACCATGGCATAGATAGCGGGGGGAAAAAAGGCCATAGCAAGGGAGTGCCACCCTCGAAATCAGTGGGAAGCAGTAGTGTAGAAAGTTCCCGACCTTTCTGCTTTTTAGCCTTTCTTTCTTGGGTGTTCGTTTGCACCAACACGTCGCTCCGATGTCAAGCAATTCGCCCCGCAACAACTCTTGGTAGCGCATTGAAAACATGTCGTTGAATTGCCTGGCGTTATTTGTCAGAACAGAACAACGATTAATGTTGGAGGTGATCGATTGTATCTTCGCATTGCATGTGAACTGAGTTCACGCAGGTGAATCAGTGGTTACAATGCGACAACTGTATGTATGTCTCAGAGTTAGTGGACGTGGACTGCATTCAGCAATAAATTGTAACGCGATAGCGTTTAAGAGCTCGTTTTGCAGAAATTCCGGCGTCGGTGTTGTTGGTTGTGAGCGAAAAATCATCATCTTATGCGTGACCAAAAAATCGAGAACGATTCAAATAAAATAAATAAAATATAAAAAATTCTGGAGCAGATTGGGCTTGTTTGGGTCGAAGTGGGGACTGAACTCGGGTCGTTTGCGTGGCAAGCGGATGCTCTACTACACGGCCACGCCTCTTCTTGAGAAAACAGTGAAAACAATTTCTCTGCTTGGAAATGCAGTGAAAGTACCTTTCATGCTTCACGAACACACGCGTCCTTATACATGCTCCACAATGCAACATGAAATATTGCAATAATATTGCGTGGTACAAACGTCCATTGCCAACAGGCGACATAATATGTGAGAGAGACAGAGAGATAAATAGAGAAGAAAGGCAGGAAGGTTAACCAACCTTGGCTCGGTTGGTTACGCTACACTTCGGGTGGAGGGAAAGGAGATCAGTAGAAAGGAAATAGATAAAAAAAGAGGTGTAAGAAAGAGTAGTATGAATAGTCAGCTCGAGATTACACAGCATGGTCTCACACTGTACATTCACAAGCGGTCGTGAAGTCTTGTGGTCCTTAAGAAGTACAAGAGGGCTTTCGTGGCTTTCCGAGTATAAGAAACTGTCGGCCAAGTTCCCAGGATCTTTTCTTCTGTAAGCAGCCGTGAATCCAGCTGACAGAGCTTGGCTTCCATACTGCGTCGTTCAAGACTGGTATGCTGGGCATTGGCATAGAATGTGGTCAAGGGTTTCCTCGCAGGCGCAGATGTTGCATGCCGAAGTGCTCGCCATTCCAAGGAGACGAGAGTACGCATTCGTAAATACGTGATTATCATAGTGCCTCCGTGGTTGAAAGTCAGTGCCCCACTACAAAGGGCACACACGCTACCGCGCCTACTCCCTTATGGTCACGTAGTGGGGGCATAGCGAATCTGAAAAGGTTTCATGCACTAAGTGTTTGAAGTACGCACGAGAAGCAGGATGTCACTATCGCCTTCAACTCCTCAGGCGTAGCTTTAGGGTCCCATAATTTCTGCATCTAATCTATTTTCTGCCCACGTTTTCTGCCAACTTCTAGCTTATGCTAATCAAGGCGGACAAATTCTGTTTAACCTTCCGGTCTTTTTCCTTATTGCAGATCACTTGAGCTACATTTATTCGTATCCATGATGGATACTCACGTACAGGTCAGTCTCGCATTGATGAGGTTGCGAATCTCTCCAGCAAGAGTTGAGCGGGCTGTAGGTATACCCTACGCGACCCGGCGCCTTCATTTGGACGGGCAAGAATATATTGAGGAAAGCTCGGGATATCGACCGACCAAAAAAAAAAAAAACCGCAGATACAAACAGGTTGGTATCTTAGGCCCACCGCTTCAGAGCAACGCGCACGATCTATCGAGGAAGGAAAGTGACTAGCAAATTTCTAGATATTTCTCAATATGCAATCGGTAACATATACGAAGCTGCATGACCCCAAGGCCTAATCAACGAATGCGACACCTGTATATGAGTGAGGCACGTTCGCAGATACCCGAAGGACGTTGCGAACATGCAGGTATACGAACCGCCGCACGCCTCTTTGGCTCACGGCGTGAACTCGCCAATAAGAAAAGAAATTAAAACGAAGTCGTCGTTTTTTTTTTCCTTGTCTAAATGTGTGTGCACACATTGCGCCAAGTGCACGACAGCTGCTTGATCAAACAACTTTGGGGCACTCTCACTTCTTCTTGCACCCACCTGATCAAGGAGACACAAATCTTCAGCGCATGCGAGATTCATGGAGCACTTGGGGGAAGTAACTCCATCGGCAAAGCGTTGGAGCGAAAAAATGTGATCTTTGGGCGCTGCTGGCGACAAAAGGGTCGCACACAAGGTTAAAAAAGGACAAACGAAAAGGTTCTTGCAAAGTTGCACATTACCTGGCTTGCGCTCGAGCCAGCCACATATTCGAAGGATTTTGTGTAGTGATCACTGATTGATTAAAGTTCTTCGACGGCTACACTCTAGAGTGCTGGTTGTAATCTCCGTTACCTCCCCGCACATTATCGGATGTTGACGAAGTGATAAAGGAGTCTTTGGCTTCGATACGACAGGGGAGGTGACAAGTGTAATAGAAAGATGAGAGCGTTGTCTGCGTTCATAGCCGGTGGCTTGCGCAGTAAGGTGACAGTACTCACGAATTGGTCGTGTGGTTGTCTATCCTTCAAACGTTGGCGTCGGTGGCATCATCTTACCGACAGGCTTAGAACATCAGATGTCTTCTTGGAATCAATTTGAAGCTTTCACACGCAGGTCAGTTGATCCGCCGTAAAGCTTTACAAATGAAGGGGCGAAGGTGCGAAAGAAAAGCTTCCGAGGCATCAAGACAACCTCTCCGCGGTGTCGTTCTGTTTCGTATCGTTGGCGTTTATTCGGGCAGTGTCCCGAGTTAGGTAGTGTCCCGATGCTTGATTTTTCAACTCGAGGTCCGAGCGCGCTGAACATTTAGTATGTATAAGATTTGATGGAGAACCTTTATACGCTCTGCTGAAACCCGAACGCGTGCTTACTAACAATAACTGGTGGCGTTTTATGTCCCTAAAACGCGATATGACGATGAGAGACATCGTAGTGCAGAGTTAAGGAAATTTCGAACACTTGGGATTCTTTAGCACGCACCTAAACCTAAGCACAAAAACCTCTAACCTACCTCGCTCATCTAAATAGAACCACCACTGTCGCGATGAGATCTCCTGACCTACGGTTTAGAAGTCGAACACGATAACCACGGTAGATTACCGTGGCGGGTTATGGATAAACTGGACGCGACTTTGAAAAAAAAAGGTTTCCTAAACCTTGGCACACTTCAACAACAGGTGACGTCGACATCAATCACAATAATCACAAGCTTATCCTGTGATAGTGCAGCAGGTGTGCACGTAACGATCACATCCCCATTCAGGTTTCTCACGCCGTCTTCGAGCCAGCTCCTCTCATTCAGTTTGAATGGAGCACACCGACGTTATAAGCTCCAACACTCATTACCACAACTTACAAGTCGCCAACCCTGACATATAAGGTCATGCACATATAATCGAGCACCTTTGATCGCGTGCGCGAATAGCGTCACCGTGCCGACACATACACGACACTTTGTTGATGGTCACGGTCACGAGACCATGATCCCTCGAATCGAGGGTGGCTGTGACGTCGAGGCTGTCGGTGCTATCTTAGCTGAACTTGAGAACTTGGCGGCCGTCTCATAAATGACCTCGGTTGAATGGGCGATCTGATACACATTCGTCAATGCTCAAAGCAGCGCGCAGTCAGGTAACGAGAGGCTGCGGAGTGGCCAGCCGCATTCTGGAACATCACACCAACGCAATAAGCTTTCGCGATTTCGGATTGGACCAAGAGGGTAGCGGAGACCTACGCTGGGTAGGCTCCTCTGGCACTCCACCACTGCACCTTTCCCTCCTAGGATAAAGTTCTTTATGCTCTCTCTCTCTCTCTCTTTCTCGCAGTGTTAGCTAAGTATTGCAGTGATCAAGGCACAAGTGATGTCATTTCATTTGTTGTGGATACGATAAAAGGTCGATTGCTGACTGCACTGTTCGGCACTCGGCCTGGAGAACAGAGCTCAGCATCGAATCTATCTAGCCAGGTCCCTGGCTCTTGCATTAAACTAAACAACGTGGTTCGCACAAGCAGTTGTCATTGTTTTCATTCTCACGAGTGGGCAAAGCGACAAGAGGAGGCGATTCCTCGTTTATGTCTGAGGCTACGGTCGTCTATCGCCCACTGGTCGGCAGCTGCTGTTTCGGGCATTCCCACCGCGTTCCAGGCATGATACCTTAACGACGCCGTGTTCCTGCAGCTGCACGTCCGCACACAGCAAATAAGAGTTTATTTTCCACGAATCACAATCGGCTCTTTGGCACATAGACGGCAACCCTATAACGGTAATACAGACGTCATAACATACTGTTTCTTTATCGGTGTCACTAGGTCTTGCGTGTCGAGACTATGTTGACGGAGCTTTTATCAGCGTCCTCAAGAATAAATTGCTGTTTTAAACTTTCGTCGCAACCGGCCACACTTCTTTTGTAGCTAAATTTAACACCCGGAACTTTTTATTCCCTCCTCAATGTATTGTTAATGTATATCAACGCACGAACCTGGTACGGCTATAATGTCTTGTTTGTTCTTCTGCGTCCTCTTCGCATCAACGTGAAGAAGAAACAAAAGCCGGAGAAACGGAGCATACTTTATTGATTGTAACGGGTGTCCGTGATAGGAATATAGCATTTTCAGCTGCGTAATAACTAGATGTGATGACGAAGAAACGCGTTGGTGGAACAACAGCAACGAGAAAACAAGGCCAAGAAAAATGAAAGAAGCTGAAAGAGCCGTGGGAAATCACGATAAGGCTGCTGAACACATAAGCCGGCCACTTCCAAGATTGTGCTGAAGGTGTACGCGGTTGCAAAGTCACAAACACTGGCTCATTTCGCGTACGACCTCATATCCAACTTTGCATAGGCATGCTTGGCTGTGACGCAAAGTGCATTTCAGGAAAAGGTTGAACAGAAGTGATGAAAGGGGGGCGGATGAAGTGAAGAAAGGGAAGGAAAAGGGTCTGACTGTGTCAGTGACACATCGTCTGTTGCGTTGTATTCTTCAAAACAGCGCTCCCTTGATAACATGTTTTTCTTGGCCATGTCGTTTCACGTCATACGTTGGCTTTTTAGACATGCGCGGACGGTTCCTTTCCTTTTTTTGTCAATGTGTTTCTGGGAGTGTCATTGCTGGCGCTCCCCTTTCATTCCTTCTCTGTATTTTTGTTTTTTAACTAAATGTATTTTGCAGCACAGCCAAGCGTGCCTAGGTAATCTAAGCTCCAGCTCTCCTAAAGAGAAGTTCTTTGGGGGTCTCCATCTTTCTTACTTTTTCCTTCTTACTGATACCAGCAGTCGCAGAACTGAAAATAAATATTGCACCGTTCGTCCGTCCGTCGCTGACGTCACGCTGACGTCGTCTTCATGGTCAGGCCATTTCTTCAACTCGAGCGTAATCCGAGTCGTGCATCATTTAACGAAATTAAAATTTTGGAGGCGACTTTAGTTCTTAACACAGGTGTCTGGTAGTGACACTCGTACGTGGGCTTTTGTGAGCGCTGGTCTATCTCACTAAGAAAATATACCTTAAAAGCTACCCTGTCATTGGATTTGTGTATAGATTCATAATCATATTAACTGCACCTCTGCTCCTGACATGTAATAAAATAATCATGTAATAGATTGGACCACTAACTAGCCACACAGGCTAATGGTCCAAATACTTTTGTAACCATGTTTTTGTAATACGTTGATTGAATAAACACTGATGATGATGAAAAGTACAACGCCATAGCGTTTCGGGGCCCCGTACACGTTATCGTCTCATTCGTTTGTCGTGTTTGGCTTCTCGCTGGAGACCCCGAGCGTGACTGGAAGAAATCGGGTCGTTGTGCACTGTAAACTCTCCCAGGGTGGCTCATGCAAGTACAGTTTCGAAGTCGCTACCTCATTATTAAAGCTCTTGCGAAGTAACGAAGTACTCGCTACTCGTCTGAACCGCAATACGTGTGCCTAAGTGGCTTCCCACTTCTTGATGGAGTGTCTGAGGATCAGAAGGATGACGAATTATTGCAGGATCATTTTAATGGGTGGGCAGTTTTTTAGCCACCCCTGCTTTTACAAAATTCACCAGGTGTGAATCCTGGTGCGATTATATTAATTTGCCACGTGGCACTACATCTGTTAAAACGACTGCTCGTTCAACGCCTGTATGTAGTTTTATTCCGAAGCAGTTTCACTGAGTGGCGCGGTCTCTAATAGAGAACTTCACCAATACGTGGAATGTCTGTATTAGATACCGGCTCGAACCATGTCGTTTCATTCTTTGCATCAATCAGAATTTCTCGTTGACGTGCAACATCGTCGACGCCGACGCCGCATTATTTGCAACACGAGATCTCTGACACCATCGCGCTAAAAGGCGCTTATGGGAGCAATTCAACTATTCGAGCCCGGGTAAAAATTGTAGCCTCAAATTATCACCTCGAAGGTCGCGGGAACGAATCTAGGCCGTGGTGGCCGCTTCTTGATGGAGGCGAAGTTCTTCAGAAGGAACGCCAGACAGTGAAAATTTTCCTTAGCCCTCTACTACAGCATGTCTGCTATCATATCGTGGCTTTTGGGGCATGAATCACCAACAAATTTTATAATATTATAGACTATAGCCACGAACGACGCGGACGAAAAGCATGTATAAACGCATGGCGAAAATTTATTGCGCAGATAAATCGCCCTAATGAGCTTCGTCACCGAGCATCTGTAGCCGGAGAAAGAGATCGGTGCTTCCCACGGGCGTTGCGCAATCCGCATCTGCTTAACCGCGAGGAAGCATTGCGCAACCCACGTGGAAAACCAGGCTCCACGGCTATATACACGATCGGTGACCACGATCCAAACATAGCCCTTCCAGAGAACACGTTCTACCCCTCAACGAATTCACCTGCCGGCTGCTGCTGTTCGTGCTGGTCTTCCGCGGCAAACAACTTCGAGGCCTGCTGACGTAGCACTTAACGCCCACTACTACAACAAAAAGATAAAGAAACGAAGAAGATTGGCTTACACTATATCGCAATTTCCTCACGCACGCTGATTAACGTCACAAGAAGAGAGCGTGGGCTGCTGCTGCTGCTGCTGCTGCTGCTGCATTAGCCGTGTTCCTGATAATGTCTCTTTCGTGACGTCAGAGGTTGTCGCGTTGTCGCGCACCCAAAAGTGGTGACGTCACACGAAGCGCTCCTGGCACGCATCACTCGTTTCAACTGCTGTGCGTGCCACCTCTACGGCAATTATCGACCATTATGAGAGTTGCTTAGTATCTGGACAACCAATTAGCGATGACCTCTCCCATACGTACCCTATACCTTTGTTCGCTTCATTTGCCCTGTTCGCCAAACGCAACAGAAGATTTTCGTCTAAATGTGACACTTGCTATTAGCCAATTTGTTGCGCTAATACATTTGACGTCATAGTTAAGTGTAATCTGCTCCCAATAATTGCGCTATCGTAATAACTTGTGTCAATACGGGCATTCTCCAGAAACTTCTCTCGCGCAAAAGAATATTTCCCAATTTGTCGATATCTAGTTTTAAGAACAGCGCTATAACGCAAAAACTTTGTACCTATGTAGACATTCTCGAAACTTTGTTAACGTCAGAGTGCTTTTCTGATAACCTGGCAGTGAAGTGTCAATCGATAGATGTAGGCAATAATTAAAAAAAAAACGATTGCACGTATTGGCGGTACGGGCCCCAAAGCTACATCGACACCAACGTCATCGATTAGATTGATTACGCGACACGGTACGTCAAAGCCATGAGGAAAGAAAAGCTACATTTTCTACACACTTCTTCCAGTCGCAAAACAGCGTTGACGCGGGCGTTTAATTTCGAAACGTCAGAGCGAGTGAAACTACGAAGTGTTTGTCACTCTAGTTCTCAGTACCATGTCTTTATTTTTAAAAATTTTCTTATCTCCAGTTGTTACCGCATTACTTATTGATACAATCGTATCGGAAGAGCCAAAGATATAAAAAATGAATCAGTGTGCTTTTCTTGTTGACCGTGACTTCTCGTACAAGGTGTTTATGAGCGACCGAGGCCTTTCGAGGAAGCCGTGCCAAGTTCACAGCGTTACCAGGTGAAAACGTGAGGCCTCACTAAAGTAGGAGACAGCGATAAGAAATACGGGAAACGCAACAAACAAACAAGCTTAGTAGTAATAGGTGTAGAAGCGGTAAGATCGCGACATCGAGGTCCTTCCTCTTCGTAGCATCGATCACAAATACTTATTGATTAACGAGACGCGTAATATCTACCTTCTGCGTAACGTCGACCTTCTGAGACAAACAGTGGGCCCAGAGATATTCGCTGAGCGCGATGAAAGCGCTTCAGAGACGTTCCTTATACACGTATTAAAGGCGCAGTTGACTTTGGTAACTGCAGAAACGCCCCTGTGGTCTTCTGTTCGCTGCTGCATTGACAGAGAAACCTCTCGTAACGCAGCTATCCTGGCTTTTGAGGCAGGTTTTATAACAATAAAACCTGCATCAAAATTGCATGTCGAATTTTTTATCGCGTTTTATTGGCGAACTTTACAGGCCTGGATTCTCTTCGTTCGCATTTATATACGAAATTCATTTTCTAGTTCGCAATGTGTCAACCTTCCTTCCTTGATCGTTTCATTGTGACTGCAGTCGTTACACAGATTCTATTCATCGCACTAAACGCCCCCTCTCTCTCCTTCCCGCCAACAACCTGTGAAAACACAAAAAAAAAGAGCGCGTTTTTGTCTCCCGATTTTCCCCTTCTTTCCGGCGTGATGCCAGAAATCCACTCACGTTACGTCATTAGAAAATAAGCTCACGATTGGTCCATATACGAGGAATGTCGGTTGTGCATTGTCTCCTATCATGCTTTTACCATGCACTCGCACGCCCATTGTACGTTTCCTTACAGGGCTATAGCGTGCGATGATCACCTGAGCTCAAGCATGTATAGGCAAAAAAAAATTTGGGGGGGGGGGGTAGAGGAAAAGGGGGGGGGGGAGTCAGGTTTACTTGTCCGAAAGAAAGCCTTTCCATGGCAGAAAGAACAAAAGGTTGCCCGGGATAATAGCTGATTGGACTTTTTTTTTTAGTGAAAGGGGAGGCTAGGCTTTTTCTTGTTTTCTTTTTTGCCTACTTGTCTGACTGAGTTCACTTCAATTTGTGCGCTTTATGCTGCGCTAGTTCAGATACCAGCGTCTAGTAGGACAACGCGAAATTCTAATAGGCTCAACATTGAGTGCCGATATCGTCACTTGGTTTCTGTGGAAATAAAGCGATAACACCTGCACGAAGGGAAGTGAAAGCGAGAAAGAAAACAGTCTTTCATCTTTTAAACCAGAGCGCTTAAGGCAAGTCCGTAAACAGGTCCCCCAACCCCGAAATTTGGATGGAGGAGGGTGCTTTACTGAGAATAAATAATGAAAATGAGGGTTGTTCAAGACCTCTAACAAGTGCCTCTCCCACCTCCAAAAAACAAAAAAAAAACAATGCTGGCTACGGATCGTGTCTAGGGGCCCTCCGAGAGAATGTTGGGATCAACTCCGATATAAACGTCAAATACTGCAGGCAGTTTCCTTAGCAAGGCACTTCCTCGACCAATTCAAAATAATGACCAAGCGTGGGTGCAATACAGGGCTAATGTGGGCCTCGTATACAAGGAATGATGGTGCAGCTGTCGGCTTTAGCTCTGTTGTCCGTCCATAAAGTGCGAGTGTATTCATTCTGGATTTCAAAGCTCTTCCTTCTCAGTGCTACTTAGAGGAAATACCATTACGCAACAATAAGAAAGAGGACGTGGGTTCGATTCCCGTCACGGTGTTCGCATTTTCATGGGGGCTAACGACAGAAACGCCCGTGCGCTCAGGTTCAATAAAACCTAATGTAGAGGGAGTTTGTCTATGATATCAAAGGATATAATACGCGCACAACTTGAAGTCGTACGGGCAGGCTGAATTGGTTGCCGTGCAATGAATTGCGCTTGTATACCTGTTGAAGTGGATGGTTCAAACCGAAACATTTTCGATTTCCAGTGTGTATATACACACGCACACATGCCAAAGCATGATTGATTGATATGTGGGGTTTAACGACGTCCCAAAACAACCATGTCATTATGAGAGACGCCGTAGTGGAGGGCTCCAGAAATTTCAAATACCTGGGGTTATATTTAACGTGCACCCAAATCTAAGCATTAGGGGCCTACGGCATTTTCGCCTCCATCGAAAATGTAGCTGCCGCAGCCCAGGTGGCGCGACCTACGGGTCAGCAGCCGAGTACCTTATAACCACTACACCACCACGGCGAGGCAGTGCAAAAACATGCACGAATATATATAGTGTTTAGTTGACCCCCCCCCCAAAAAAAAAAGTATTATGCGCCCACGCTTGTCGGTGTTGACCTCTCGTCTTTGTTCGCTTCTGTTCATTTTTACGTCTTTGAAACTAAGATACAGGTCTACATTAAAATACTTCAGATGGTTCATAAAAAGGTCTCACTGAGTATTTGTTCATTCGCTCAAGATGACTGGAAGGCAAAAGCCATCCCATTTTTCTTTTCAGTCGATGTATCAATCCGCACCCGCTCCTCCTCCAAAGCTTCCTCCGCCTAACGATGTTTTGCATTGCCACCGAGATTGGAGTAGTTGGAAGCTTGCTGCACCTCATCCTGGTTTTGCATTGCTTCCGTGATTCACCCGCCTTTGATCAAGCGACGATGTCATGTGATGACGTCATCACGTGGCTTCTCGTTGTGTGACGCCATAGCGTTGATAAGATGACGTGAGGTATCCTGACGAACTATCACATGAAGATGATGTTATAACATTATTTGTGATTTCGTGCATCACTCTTGTTGACACAGCGAAACTCCGACGGTCAATACTCGCGTTTGATAGAACGCCTAAGGCTTCCGCCGTTAAAAAAAAGCAAAAAAAAACCGGAGTCTCGTCTTATTGCGCGCAGCGTAATCACATCATGGTTACGACATGTAAAACCCCAGAAGTTATTTCATTTTTTTTGGTCAATTTTACTGGCCACCTTCGTTTCAACACTGAGAGGCAACCGGCATTGAGCCCCGCATTGGTGGCGCGAAAGTATACTGCTGCACAAAAATGCCCCTCAAAACCAGTTTCCTCACGCAACCTTACGTCCACAAAGCAGTTGCCCTCTCCTTTCCCCGCCTTGACTTTATTTTCGTTTCGTAGTCAAGGAATTCAGTGAGCTTGCTAGGACAAATATGTTAAGCTTGCGGCAGCGTAGTTGCTGAATTTAAAGAAAAGCCGAGGAGACCAGCCGTCCAAGATCTTTCGCAAGTCAGCAGATAAGTGCACAGATTGGAGTTGTTTTGAGAGACGCGCGGGGAATGATAAGAAAAAGAAACGAGCAGACACATTCTGACGCGCCTTGTACAGTGTGGGACGCAAAAACACGTGACGTCATTGCAGTCACTTTCGCCGTTGGCATGCCAAAAGAATGCGCATAGAAATAAGGTAAGAGTGAGTATCTCTCTAGAAGAAGTGAGGCCGTTCACAGACTTCCTTGCATAGCTGTTTAGGGAAAAAAAAACTCAGTGGTTAAAAGAGTAAAAATGAAATATTGCGCGTAGCTGTTGAAAACACAGGCTGTTCAGCCCATACTGGAGCAAAAAGAGAGAAGTTTAGGAAAGCTAACAGTGGGAGATATAATAAAGGATTTCAAAAAAAGAAACCGAGGAGTAAGTAATACAATGAGCGGTTCATTGTAAAGATTGGTTGTTCATTTTCGTCAGAGTAAGAAAGGTGAAGCTTAGCAAAGCTAACATAGGGAGAGTCGGAATAAGTGAAATAGGGTTCTACAACTGTGACGAGGGAAAAAAAAATCCAATCGTTAAGGCGCAAAAAATACAGGTGTGCACATTGTGCTAAGCCGCCAAGTTACGAAAGCTGTGAAGCTTAAGAAAAAAAAATAAACGAAGCTCAGGAAAGGTGGAAGACTGCATAAATGAAACAGTGTTAGAAACAGGTAAAACAGTAACTTAACATAAGCACGTAAAAAGTGTAAGGTTGTTACTAATGTTCACACTCTATAGAGACAATTCACACCGGCAACAGTAAGCGTGCCCCACCGGGTGGTACATTAAATGTGAAGTTATGTGACTAAATGCAGAAAGTGTGTGGCAAGTGATCAGTAGTGATCATTATGTGCGTAAAATGTAGCTCCTCGGAACAGCGGTAACTACTGGCGAAATAAACACAACTCAGGTGTTTTGAATTAACAGTGCACCAAACGTGCGAGCACGCGCTCTATGTTGTGTTATAACTTAAGGCGTCTGCTTTCCGTAGCACCTGCTCTCCATAGCGCGAAATTTCTACTTGCAGCGGCTAATTTATTGCAGTATAGCCCGCCGACTGCTGACCCGCGGGTTGCAGGATTGAATCCCGGCTGTGGCGGCTGTATTTCCGACGGGGGCGGAAATGTTGTATGCACATTTGCTGAGATTTGGGGGCGCGTTAAAAAAACCCAGGGGGTCGACATTTCCGGAGCCCTCCACCACGGCGTCTCTCTTAATCATATGATGGTTTTGGGACTTTGAACCCCGCATATAAATTTATTGCTGTGTAGCGTTTTTCCGGATGGACGGATGGACGTGAAAGTGTATTTGAAGTCCTGAGGTGCTTAAGGAAAAGTGAAATTTCTACTTGCCGCGGCTAATTTATTGCAGTGTAGCATTAGCTTAAGGAAAAGTGAAGTGTGTACTTGCCGCTGCTAACTTATAACAGTGGATAACGAGACACTGCAGCGAAAAGAAGTACCTTACCACAGAAGTGTGATCGTGTGGCGTTGCTCAATATGAGGAAGACTCGCGCCAGCCGTGAGACGTCGATTGAGCCGATAAATGACTGGAATCGTTCGAAGCGCGGGTAACGACTGCGTCGTGTGTAATAAACTGCCAGACGGCCCGTCTGCAATTGGGGAAACGCCTCTCCATCTGCAAGAATGACTCCGTACGAGTGGTCGCGAGATAGACAAATGGTTCGATGGCAAATGGGGGTTGGGATTGTAGCTTCGTACAGATCGATTTAAGCTGTGCGGGCAAGGCAGTTCAGCAAAACGTATAGGGAACGCGTCGTTGTTTTCCCGTTAGTTGGTTCGTTGCAGCGTGCCATCGGCCCAAGTGAAATAAGTGGCACGAATCACCAATTATGCTAATATTTTCTACACACATTTGATAACAATATAATAAGTAGGACGTCACACATGAGCCTACGTGATTGTCGAGCGCAAACACGACTCGAAGAGTTGATTGATTGATTGACTGATTGATTGATTGATTGATTGATTGATATGCGGGGTTTAACGTCACAAAACCACCATATGAATATGAGGGATGCCGTAGTGGAGGGCTCCGGAAATTTCGACCGCCTGGGGTTCTTTAACGTGCGACTCGAAGAGTTGAATAACGACACACGATAATAGCGACAGCAAGCGAACGAAAAGAAATTTGTCAATCAAGTTCGAACGGTTTTACGGCTGGCACTGGGCTTTAAGGCAGTGAGATATCTGGTGATTTCACGGGAGCTTTCTCATTATGGTTAATTAAGGTGGGAAAGTGGATTGCGCATGGTAATTGTACTGGTAATAATAAATAATAGGCCTTCTATCAACTGTACAACTTAATTTTTTAAAGGAAGTTCCTAACAAGGGCGAGAAGACCACGCTAATACCACTTGAAGACCACTTACAACAGCCTAACAACACTGCAGTGCTGTTAGGCTCACACTACTGCAGTACAGCACTGCGGTGGTGTGAGGTTCGTTACCAGACCAGCTATACGGACCAGGTGTTCCATATGAAAGGCCACACAACATATATGTCGATCAGAGCATATGATACTCGAAGTATAGAGTTATTTTATCCTACATACACGCACATACGTGATTCTGTCACAAACAACGTGAAAAAATATACTGAAAGCCGGCCGAGTTTTTAGAAATTTTATCACGAAACGGAAGCGTGCATACAATAAATGAGGGTATATTGCATCAAATATCACAGAGGAGCAGTGACTTGCTATACTCAGTCTATTGCACGATATCTCACGTCATGTTGGCGTTGCCAATTCATAACGAAGATTCACCTAGGAAGTGCGCTAAACGTTGGTTTACTTATGTTTAGATTCATTCCACAGTGTGTGTTTCAGTAAACATTTGCACTGTTTCTATTACCTCGACCACAGGTATCGTGCCTGGCATGAGCAACGAAACGGTCCTTTACGGCTTTAATCAACGCCCTTATGCATATTTCATTAGAGAGACAAGATACCCAAAATGTGCATATGTAATGCTGTAAGATTCTGCAAGGGTGGACTATACTTTGTTTGCTAGAACTGAACTTATGATTAGTGTTGAATGTGCAAAGTTGGGCAAGACACACACAGGAAGCCGACACAGGCACACCACACGTGCATGCTGGTTTCTGCATGTGGTGTAAGCGTTTCCCGTTTGTGCCCCGTTTCATTTTGCACTGGGGACATGAATCAAGAACCTGAAGCATAATGCACAGGTTCGCCCGCTCCCTTGTGAAGCCCTCGATAATTATTCAATTCAAAATAGCACCCACATTCTCTTGTTTTTTTTAAGATGTGATTGATACGAGTTTTTACAGATGTGCTTTTTGGTGAAACGCTAATATGGCAGGCTCATATTCCAAGTTATGCGCTGTTATGGGCACTCCAATACTAATCAAAGGCTCCCCACGTAAACGTGGCCAGTCTTTTAATTATCCTGGTTACAGATCCTTATGCGGTGCAGGAACATCAGTGCCCCATTTTGTATTACTTTCTTTTTCGAGACACCGCAGTAATATGGAATGCAGCGAGTATCACACCGCTAACACCTGGCTGGCGTACTGTATACAAAAGTAACGTGTATCGCCTCTGCAGACATAGCGGTGCATTACTAAACGTGCTTCTCATAAAACGAATTCCTGGAGCTATGTTGTCGCGAAGACTTGTGGGAAGTATGGGAATGTCACGCACGCATATTTCGAAAGTCTGCGTTAAGCATCTCAGAAGAGAAGGACAGCCTATACCTTCAACAGAGCTAGCGTACTTTTATAGATAGTTAACAACACTTAGTTCAGTCACGCTCAGATCACAGAATCGCCGCTTTGTGAGGTCATATACAACGTATAGCAGCGTGAGGGTGCGGCTAGTTGGTATCTTATAAATAAATTAAAGAAAAACACACTGTGAGTTGCGCTGCTTGGAAAACCCAAAGCCGGCATTTCAGTTTGAATACCAGACTACTATTCTTGAGCTAAAAAGCTTCGGAATCATTGTTCTTGACTTTTTTTTTACAGAGGTGGATGACGTCAACCAATGAAGTGATCATTTCCGTATATTCTAAGGGAAAATGATATAATTGAGGAGGAAAGGCAGCCTTCAAGAACGCTTTCCTCTCCCAATAGTTGCATTCCTCTCTCTCTCTCTCTCTATCTCTCTCGATGAACAAAAGTTGGGAGCGTTTCAGTGTGGTAATCCACACGTCGAGCGGGATTTATTGTTGGCACGCATACACACCTTTGCTCGGAAATGGCATTGCGCACCCTTTCGCCCCTGCACGGTTTCGTGTGACTCTCTCGCCAAGCAATAAGTGATACACGACTGCCCCCCATGGCCGCAGCTGAGTGATTAACAGGCGCCTTAATAACAGCCATTGCGCCTTTTTCAAGGACCACGGGGGTGCAATGCGATCCTTCTGGCCGTTGAAAACGCACGGCATAATGGAACCGGAAGTGCAACGCTGCGGCATCCGAAGGACGCGAGGCTCCCACCAGTGCTGGCGTGCACGCATGGTCTCGCAGCTATTAAAAACACCTCCGCCCCCCCCCCCTCCCATCGTGGTTGCAGTTACAGCTGTTCAGTTTCGCATATCAGCTTGTGTTACATAGAGGCTGTGCGCTTGCAAAGACAAATGATGCCTGCGTGTCTCTTAGGCAAAGAAAGAAAAAAAAAAGAAAGAAAGAAGGACAGAAAGGAGAAGAAAGAAAGAAGAAGAAAATAAAAAGGAAGAAAGAAAGAAAAGAACGAGAGAGAAAGAAAGCAAAAAAGAAAGAAAGAACAGCAAGAAAGAAATGATTAAAACGAAAGAAGGAAAAAAAAGACTGGGAAGAGGAAAGAAAAATAAAGAAAGCAAGCAAGAAAGAAAAATAAATAAAGGAAAAAAGAAAGAAAGGATGAAAATGAAGAAAGAAAGAAAGCAGGAAATAAAAGCAAGAAAAAAGAAAAAGAAAGAAAGAGAAAGAATGAAAGAAAGCAAGAAAGGAAGGAAGGAAGGCAGGAAGAAAAAGAATGAAATAAAGGAAGAAAGCAAGAAAGCAAGAAAGAAAGAAACTAAATAAATCTCGACGAATCTAGTCAAGCACTCGTGGAGATGTATGTTGTCTTCCAGGTGCGCCTGTCGTGTTGGCCCACAGCGTCATAAAGGTCGTGCGTTGGGCCGGGCACAGACGGAAAAACACCCGGTGGGATCTCAGTTGACCCGCAAGCGCGCCGAAGGCGCCCCTTCCGACACGAAAGCCAAACCGTCCCCTCAGCGGCCTTATTTACTGAACATTTCCGGGGAAAGGTGGAAAGTAAGTGCGCGCGAATTTTCGAAAAATTTTGAATAACGAATCGAAAAGCGTTCTACTCGAATTGGCACTCGAATGATGCATATGTTAAATGCCAAATGCTTTTTCAAATAGTCAGCAACGACCAAAAAGTGCTCGAATGATTGAAATGTTAAAGCAGTGAACGGTAAATTTCCTTTTTTTTTTCTAATCGAACACGCTATATGCATGGGGCTTATCTACTTACAGAACTATCGTTGCTATATTGATCACGATGCTATATCGATGGTATATTGTACTCCTCGAAGCTCTGGCAAAGAGTGGCTAGTTCGGACACGGTACGTGGGCCCTTGGCCAGCAGGATCTGGAAGGCGTCGTCTATCCCCCTTCAAGATGTGTTTGATCTTGTCTGCTTCTATCAATGAAGGGTCAAGGCACTTGAACAAGCCGAGCACATCCTTGATGCGGCTTGTGAAGCCTTCCCCATGAAGCTGTGCGCGTCCCCGTAGGCGCTGTTCGGCATGAAGCTTGCGTACCCCGTGGCGACCGAACACATCGGTAATGCTTAGCTTAAAAACACCGCAAGTAGCGAATTCCGAGTAGTGGTTGCTAAACCAGAGACTCGCTACCTCTTTCTGGTAGAAGGGTACATATTGTGGCTTCGAAGGGTTGTCCCACTTGTTGCTTGAGCCTACCTTTTCAAATGTCGACAGCCAATCTTCTACGTCTTGCTCATCGGTACCGTCGAAAAAAGGGGGATCGCGCACGCGGAGCCCAGTGGGCACGATGACCATCGGAGGCTGGGTCGTACCATGCTGGGTGTTTTCTTCAGCCATTTCTGGGATGGCAGGTGGTTTCCTGTTACGGAGTTCCAGGTTGAGTTACCCAGCACCTCCACCACTCTGAAACGGGTTTTGTTGGCGTAAGTAGTACTTGCACAGCAGGTCTATTGATGCGGAAAGCGGGCGGCAGCAACCGACACAGGAATCACAGCGCTCGGGGCAACAGCTCGCGTTCGGCTCATCTCGCTAAAGGCGTTACCCACTGCGACACATAATCTTCTTCCTCTCTTCAACAGGATTGATGCGGTCGTGCTTAAAACTTTGGTGACGCCGAAACGACAGTGTAATAAAGCCACTATTTCTATACTAGAATGCTCATGATGATAACTCAATAAATTGCTTAACATTTAATAATCAGTTTTAACTTAAAAACTGTTGCCAAAGTATACGCTCAATCTTGTAGTCACTGCTACACTTCAGCCTGCAGTTAAAGATATTTCGATGGCTCCAGTTGCTGCCCTATACGAGGTTGCCTCAGTTTAAATAAGTGCGGTATGTTTTGTCGGTTAGTAGTAATCATAGTATCCTTGTTAAAGCTTGTGAATACTTATTTCAAATAAAATGTTGCTGAATTCTTGAGATGTTTTGAAAACTGTTACACCAGTAATCTAGGGCTCCTTTGAAAATGGTTGTCTTGAAACTATAACAGCATTCCAGCTATAAAAATATTCAAACAACATCCCATTTGTGTTCGCACTCGACTTGGTCTCATCACTATTCGATTAGTATTCGATTCGGTTTCAAAGCTCACTATGTGCACACCATGCACGTGCTGCCGTTGGCCACGTCAGAGCACACTCGTCTATGTAGAGGACCGATTTCACAGCAGTGCTGTCTACGTGGGGCAAATCCTACGTCTATGTAATGCCCTCATTCTCTGGACGCGCGCCCGCGAAAGTAAGGGCAAGCAGCGTTCATGGTGAAATTTGACCCATTTAAGCGGTGCGTAGCGTTGCGAAATTCGGGCAGACGTGATCGTGAACGCCCCGCGTATGCATCGCGCTCGTCTGCTCTAAATTGTCAAACCTGGTAGAGTGACCCCGGCACCCTTTGTGTCCATCTATAAGTTCATCGCTTCTGTTCTGTCTGCTGCGCGTGCGCGCGTACACACACACACACACACACACACACACACACCACACACACGCGCGCACAAAGGTATGAATCTCATGCGAAGTCGATACATTGTGAATATGGGAAGAGGAAGAAACCATGGCAAAACTATTTAATGCTTTTTATAGGGCGAGTGGTGAAAAAAAGTACCTTGGAAAAGTGCTAAAGGAATTTCGGAGCGCCACCTTTCTTTTTCCTTTTTAACAGCTAAGCCATTCTTCGTCAACGCTCTCGTGTACGGGACCATTGACAACGCAGCCGTGCTGCAGAAACGGGTATGTGCACCAGAAATTGGGAAGATCCCATAACTTACCACTGGCTCACTGAAAGCAAAGACAACAGTTATGCAAAAAAAAGCGGGTATGTGCCACAGAAGTCCACTACTCTAAGCTTCCACCAAATACGGAACAAGGTAACAGTTAGCCCAACGAATAGCGTGCTCGTCCCCATAGTCACACCAGGGTCACTTGATACTTTGCGATTTATAAAACATGATGGTTACACTACCGTCTCAAAGTCTAACAAAGTGTTTAATAAAGAGCAGTGATGCAACATATCTGAAAGATTTGCAAAGCATAGAAATGCGATAGCCTGACGCAAAGAAGGCCACCAGATTCGCTTTCAAATGAAGATTCGCCTCAAATGAAGACACGTTCCTGTTGTCATGTACAAGGTTGTCAAGCTTTACTGCGCGGCCGCCGGCAGCAGTGCGAAAGTAGCGGGAGCCACAGGAGCAAGAACGGACATTTAACAGTCCTCCGAGATGGCAGACGTGTTTGGTTGAGCTGGGCCTCGCTAGACGGCACGCCCTGCTAGACGGCACGCCCCGGCTTGGTGGCGCTAGCCACCGCCCGATCTAAAGGGTACAGCCATATCCATCCATCCATCCATCCATCCATCCATCCATCCATCCAATACGGTGAAAATTGAACTTTTGAACCACTAGCGCCATTCCCAATAGTAACGTTTGGTGGTTCTTTTTTCTATGAATCAAATAGAAAGGAAGTTGATGTACAGAAGGTCCTTTATTTAGTGCAGCTAGTTCGATTACTAGTGATTAACTGTAGGCTGTAACTCTGACGTCATTGATATCATTTTGTGAATCTCGTGACACATGAGTTCTGGTGCATTTACATAATTGTCCTGGTAATTAGGGCACTGCTGTTGATAATATTGTCGTTTTCGACCTTTTTATACATGGCGCTTTCACTCTGACGTAAATAGTTATTTGAGTTCAGTGTTACTTTAATAAATGGAAAGTTAGAAGCTATCTAACAGGAAGTTTTTTAAAACGAATCTACAAATTTATCACTTGAATTTGTTTCGCATCATTGTTGTTCCTAAAGTTTGTCAATTAAAATTGCTTAATATACCAAATTAAACAGCCAACAAGAAAATAATGTTACTCACTCCAAGCAAGAAACAGCAACATGCATTTGGCTGCGAATTCACAAAAGTACGTCGGCATACTTTTATACTCCGGCTAGAGATAGCTTCCTGTGCAAAAGAGGACCTCGTGCATCCTGCACGATAGCTGCGTGCTCAAGAGAGCGTCACCTTGCGACAGAAATCGCAAGTGGTAAGAGATACGAGACATAGAAACACTATCTCGGCCAATGATAGTGGGCACGTTTCCCGCCATGCACGCACGGGCAGCTGTCGAGGCATTACAGTCATCACATTCTCAACTCACAACAGGGCTCGTTTCATTTCCTTTTATTATTATTTTTGGCATGTTTTCTCCTTCTCCGACGCCTTCGAGCGTGCATACAAGCTCGCCGGTCTTACTTTCCGCATTTTTTTCCTCACCTCCGCCCCCTCCCATTTCGTGTACACTTCGTCTTGTACTTTCTTCACGCGTTTTTTTTTTTCTAGTTTGCGCCTTCGTCATCCAGATTATCTCGTGGCGATGCAACTGCACTGTATCGCACGTGGTTGTGGGGTTTTAGGAGCGCATATTAGTGTCTCATTAGAACGGCCAAGGTTTGCCACGGTGGTGTAGCGGTTAGGGTGCTCGTCTGCTAAACCGAAGGTCGCGGTTCGATCCCGGCAGTGGCAGTCGCATTTCGATAGAGGCCCATGTGCTGCCCGATGTCGGTGCACGTGAAAGAGCACCAGATGATCGGAATTTCCGGAGTCCTCCACAATGGTGTCTCTCATAATCATATCATGCCATGGTTTTGGGACTACAAACCCCACACATTATCACAACGGCCAACAGAGCGGCATAGAGCTGTGGGGTGAGTAAGCCCGTTCTCTGCCACTGCCCTGTCTACTAGACTCAATGACGAAGTATGGAATCCAAACTCTGCCGTCTCGGTGCAAGACCCCTCCTGGAAAACAAAATCTTCGAACCTCGGCACAGAGTTTCGTGCAAGCACCAGGACGCGAAAGCCCTATTGTGATACCCTACATGAAGCCGACCTAACTTCGCGAGCGTCTGTTGTGTTGTGTGTTTACGCTGATCATTTCTTCTTTTTCTTACGCTTGTTCTACCTTATATCTTCCCCCTAGTCATATTTTTCTACCCCCCCCCCCCAACAAACCGAGCCAAAGCTTGACTGCTCTCCGTGCCTTTCGCAATCGTCTCTCTCCATCTACCGAAGCGTTCAAAACTGCGAAATCCCCCATGCATTTAGCCAAGCTATAGCATTTATGGTGGTCCCGTACCTATGTTTCTTTTTTTCTTTATCTCGCGCATTTTGCACATTTATTCCTGAAGTTGGGTGAAAAAAAAAGCATCAACCCTGACCTGATTCGCTGACACGCCTAAAACACTGCGTGCATATATAAGCCATGAACTGTCTATGAATTGTGCCACAGCGCGTAACTCCTTCGACCTCAACGACGTAGAAGCGCCCCAACAGAGAGAATATGTAGAACGCATGATATAAGACCTTCGAGAGCACGCACGCAGTAAGGAAGGGTAAAGCGCAAGGTTTCAGTCAAAAGCAGTTTCGTGTGGCAACCGAGCAAAGGTTTCTTTTGGTGGAACACAGAATTACAGACTTCTCGGGTGTAAGTGTGCAACTCTTCACGATTACCTCTTTCCGGGAGGGTGGGCCATCGGGAGGGTGAGCCACCAGGCCATCGAGCTCCGATAAAATTTGTGAACCAAAGTGTTCTTGTCCACCCCTTTGCACACTTTTTTTTCTCGTGTTTCGACCTATTTTTGTTTAAGTCTTCGTCAATTTTCTTTTTCCTTTCCTATCTTCTTTTATCTTTCTCTCCTCCGAGCTTCTTTTGCTATATATATCTTCCCTCATAATGGAAGGGTAGGCAGGTTTTGTACCCCTCTACGTGTTGCTAGCCTGCCAACTCCCCATTCTCGCTGTGTCCTAGTATATATGTGTACTCATGTTGGTGTAGTACTACTACTACTACCATTACTACTACTACTACTACTACTACTACTACTACTACTACTACTATAATAATAATAATAATAATAATAATAATAATAATAATAATAATAATAATAATAATAATCGTTTATATAGTCTGTAGATGTGTCGTCTATATGTATGCGCTGTACATAGACGATACGACAGCAGATGGGGATCACTGATCAGTGTATTGAGAAGCGGCTCTGTGACGTCCATTTCTGCGCAGGATAGATAGATAGATAGATAGATAGATAGATAGATAGATAGATAGATAGATAGATAGATAGATAGATAGATAGATAGATAGATAGATAGATAGATAGATAGATAGATAGATAGATAGATAGATAGATAGATAGATAGATAGATAGATAGATAGCACCTTAGAAGGAGGGACTGTGATGGTAGATAGGACTGCCGTAATAAGATGCAAGGGGGCGTCGTACTCGGGCAGATTCCTCTTGTGGCGCTAGTGAATGACCCGGTGACCCGCTGAGTTAGCGCAGCGGCAAACGCGAGCGACGTGCCGCAAGACGTCTGGCGAGAGCATAGTGGGCCGATGCGGACCAGTTCTCGCATCCAAAGCAGCCTCCCTTTCTCCTTCCTCAACAACGCAGTGCTCAAAGGGGTTCGCCGCTCTACATTTTTTTTTTTTCACTCTCTACTTAGCCGCTGGCAACGCAGGCGCGCATTTGAGTGAGGGCCGCCACTTAGGAGTGGCCCGACTATATCCTTAAGTGTTTAGCCTCTTACGCTCGCTGCTGCAGAGAACGGAGAAAGTGTAGAATACGAGAGCAGCCATTAAAGAAAAAAAGATCGCCGTTTTGTGTAGCTGTCTGCGCTTCCCGACACCGTTACGTAAAGTGCAATGGTCTCGCTTTTTGGAGGCATAAATAGCGGCACAGTCCGTGTGCGGGCGTACCGTTAGTCTGTTAGCAGTAAAATTACAAAATTCGCGGCATCGTGGGGCCTTGTGGCAGACGCCGAGGCACGTTTACGGCTAAGGTTCTTCACCGGGCCGACTGCCCAAGAAGATGCCGCATTTACTGGGCCGCGTAACGCTCGCTCCATTGTAACGTGACCCGGATTTTCACGGCAACGCAAGCCATCGCGGTCTTGTGTGAAGAACGGCGTGTTGTGATGCCGATGACGGTAGACTGTCATATTGAAGTTCCAACTTTTCTCACGACTCGCAAGGACATTCGTATATAAATTTTGGGACTATAGAGTGTACGTTTTAAATAATTTAAATGCCACGTTCGTTGAAAGCATGCTTTTCAAACGTTTGCAAGACAATGCCATGCGAAGCGGCCACCATCTCCAGACAGCACCAGAGTTTCGGGTTTCTATGAAACAGCATTCGCAAACACAGGCAAGACATCTGGAGGCACGCGCACTGCGAGCTTATTCCCAACTTCCAAAGAGCAGCCCTCCCAGCCACACAAGGCCAGCTGCGCCTGCCAACACAAATCGAAATGTTAACCCTGGACAGCCTTCAACGTAAGTCGCTATATAATTATTACTGCGGTTTCGTATACGCACTGGATTGAACGAAGCATTGTGACTGTGAAATGATGATGTTATCATGTCTCAGTTGGGCGTCGCCATTCTCACAATCACTGTTAGTGTTGTCATACTTTTTTTTTCATATACATTCATTCTCACATCTTTCCCAAGATCAGGGCAGCCAACCATAGATCTCACCTGCAAAACACTCCCGTCTTTCCATTACTTTTATCTCATTCTCTCTCTCTCTCTCTTGGGTGCGCACTTTGTTGTTTTCGAGGGGAACCGGCAGAAGGCTTGAGCAAAGGCTTTTCTATGATGTACAACACTTAATGTTCAGTACCGCACGCTGAGACATTTTAAACTTTCATTCCTTCAAAAGCTGAGCAGTTGCGTTTCATACATCAGAGCTGTTGTGGTCGAAGTTTGCCGTAAATGGAACATTATTATCATCATCATGCGGTACGTGTTTAATAAACGCCCAAGCACTCGGTACGCATGGTTTGTAAGGGAGGCTGAAAAGGTGTTTGTGGCTAGTGAGCTCGCTCCATTTTTAGTGTACCCGTGCAGTCTGGAATTTGTCCAGTTTCAGTGGCACGTTGCTATTAGACAGAGCAAGCATAGTATAACATAGTATAGCATAACACAGTATAGTATACCATATTATAGTAGCCAAGCCGCGGTGGTCTAGTGGATAGGGTACTCTGCTGCTGACCCGTGGGTCGCAGGATCGAATCCCGGCTTTGGTGCCTGCATTTTTGATAGAGAGCGAAGATGCTGTAGGCCCGTGCGCTCAGGTTTGGGTGCACGTTAAAGAACCTCACGTGGTCGAAATTTCTGGAACCCCCTACTACGGTGTCTCTCATAATCATATCCATGGTGGTTTTGGGACATTAAATGCCACAAATCAATCGTTCAATCACATTGTAACGATGCGATGTTTGCGCTGGAGAAAGCATATACAAGCTTTTTGATCTTGTAAATAAATTCATTGACTTTATAGTATAGAATAGTATAGTATAGTATAGTATAGCATAGTTAGCAAATCGTGGGAAAGAGAAGTGAGAGAGTTTAGAAGCCTAGCCAAGATAAGACGCTCGAGCTCCATATCCCAACTAATCTGCTGTAACCTAGATTTGTGTTGCTTTGTGCATGATGATAATTTTTTTAACAGTTCTCGTCACTACTTGAACTTTGCATATCTGTAAACATGTTATAATAACCTTGCATGACTTCACCGGGGCGAATCGTGTCCATTCTGGCCACTCACAGGAAAATTCTGACATTTACAGCGCATGTTTCATTAAATGGAAATTCGAACCACACACTGCCCATCTAAAGGTGGAGGTAAGAGAGGGAGGGTCTACTGTGGGAAGAAAACTGTGCATGGAGCTAGATGATAAACGATACATGTGAGGAATTCGGTAAGTAACGCTATTCATTGTGTGAGCAAATGGTGGCTAACTGATATTTTTATTAACACCGCATTTTGATTGATTTGATGATTGATTAATATGAGGGGTTTAATGTCCCAAAACCACCATATGATTATGAGAGACGCCGTAGTGGAGGGCTCCGGAAATTTCGACCAGCTGGGGTACATTAACGTGCACCCAAATCTGAGCACACGGGCCGCTAGAGCATTCTCGCCTCCATCCAAAATGCAACCTCCGCCATCGGCCGGGATTCGAACCCGCGACATGCGGGTCAGCCTCAAAAGTTCCTCTCCTGGAACTGAGCAGCGAGGTTTACAAAAAATGTTTTATTGAATTGAAATTTCATCAAAAATCAATGTAAGATTTGCACAAGTACGAAATAGTGACCAAATCGGTAAGGCAGTGACGCATTTAAATAAACTAGTTACGAAATATGTTAGTGCTGGCGCCCATACTGAGCTAGTAAAATTTTTCCTGGTAGTGTCAGCTCGCGGAAAGAAAGAACACTTGAAGTTCTCAAGGAACAGCTTGGCTACGAGACAATGCGTGTGTAAAAGTAGAGGGCGGAGGAGTACACTTCAACTCAAATAAGCTCGTATAACATAGGGCTCCACGTAAGTATAACTAAACTATTATTTCATCCTTATCGGAATGCGGCCGCGGCCGAGAATCAGACTCTCGAAACTCGTGCCCGGCATGTCAAGCGAGCGTCCGAGCTTCCGCGGCGTGTCGGGCACTCCGGAAAGGATGGACGAGGACCCTGACCATGGCGAAGCAAATAAAAAAAAACAAGCTGCTCGAAGAAGCAAGGAAACGGGACTTGTTTGACAAGACACGTTCACGAAGACATGTTTTTTTTTCTTTTTTTGAAGGAGCGTTTCTGCATGCTTGTTTTGGATGCACCTTGCATCTGTGCCCCATTCTACCTACGCCTCTCGATACTGCTATGAGGATAGGGGATCGGGGAGCAGGTGAGAATGAGAGAAAGAGCGATGAGGAGGAGAGTCATGGAGGCTAACAAGAAGCGAGAATCTGGTATGCTACCCTACAGCGGTGAAGAGAGAGGTTCAGAGAGAGAGGATATCAGAAAGTGCGATAAAGAAACAGGTATAATGCCATAGGCACACAAACAAAGGCGGTCATGTAACTTGGCCTGCTTTATCTTTGTTAAAATGCTTTATAGGAGATGCGTGTGCCTTAATTCACACCGGTTCCTACACTTCTAACGAGAAAAAAATCCGAGAGTATCAAGAAAGGTTGAGAATATAAAAAAAGCCCTTTACATAGCCCACAAGACCTCACCAAGTTCTCAGCACGTGCAAGTTGACATCGAGTTGATTAAAACAGTTTCGTTACCCAGATAGAGTGCCCAAAAAAGTAAAGAAGCCTGCTGTAGGCGTGCTTATTAGGAAGAGAAAATTTATCCGTAGCAACCCGCCCTCCCCGCGCCTCCAGACTCCATTCTTTCACCGTTTAATGCGTTACTACACTTGTGAACACGCCTACAAAAGCCGTGTATAAGTACAGCTCAACCTCTTTATAAGAGGCACGCTCAGAGCAGCATGCAGTTCTTGTCTTTTATATTAGATGTTTCTAATAGGCAGGGTACCAGGTATGTATTTTTTATCAACCTGTAGTATTTTAGTGTAGGCACAGTGGTGACTCTTATAATCCTTAGTGTCTTACATAAATGTGTCTTATAGAGGCCTTCGACTATAGTTGTAAGGGATACCCTGAAGTGACTGCATCGGCGTCAAACATGTTCTGAGAATAATGAGCCTATCTCTGGACACTTAAGGAGCATCCTTCCGTTATCAGCTTCCTTTAGCGTTGATGGATATCCAACTAGCCTGACAGTCTGTTTTGCTAAAGGATATCTCGTTCATAATTCCTGGTAGAGCAAAAGCAGACAAGATGACACTAAAAAAATGTTATCCTATCATATTATCAACACGAGAAAGCTACGCGTGACTCACTTCTGGTCTGGTGGAAATATTTTTTGTGAGTAGGGTAGTTTTTTGCCCGCGGGGTGGCGCCAAAAAGCTCAGGTGCCTACAGGTGCCATGTTTTTGAGTGGCATCTTACCAGACACATGACCATGGGTTTTTTTTTTATCGCAGCCTGAAATCGCATCGTACGTATAGGTCCTCGTTTGTGTATACTCTTATCTCACTAAAACGGGGTCGCGCGCGACCACTTAAAAAATGTATAAAGAACTTTCTGTTACATTCAACGATAGCTTATCAATAAAATATATCTGTCAAATTTGCTACGTGTACCTCATATACAGTTTGTGCTACAATTTGAAAGTTCACAATTTAATGTGTATAGGTATATATTCTTGGAGTGTCTGTATGACATGTTTGTTTTTCAAGAAGAGTTTTCATGTATGATGTCTACCTGTAATGCTTTATTTACAGTGTCAATCATGTACATGCATGTTTTGATTTTTCTGGTTGCTCTATTGTTTGTATACTCGCATCGCATGCAAACATGTACACGCATGCCGAATGCGCATGGGAGTAGGAGCCTCTGTCAGGCAATACGGCCTTTAGCTCTTACTCTTCTTTCTGTATTAGAAAGAAATAAAATAAACTTCAACTTCAACAACAACCTTATCGAACCTCGCCATCTTTTGTAAAGCAAATGAGACGCCACTTCACGTTGCCAGACTAGTATTTTCTGCGTGAAAGGCGCTCCAGATACTTACACTGGTACTTCTTTTTCTAATTATTCTAGAAAGCACTGGCGCGGTGATTTTCATACGGAGGAGCGACGCTGATGCCATACGCGGCGCGATGCATTGCCGACGGCTCCTGAGATATGGGCAAAAGAAACCGGCTAGTTATCCGTTATAATGGGGCCTGTTACGCTTCTGGCACGGACACGCCCCGAATTCTGGCTCTTACGCAAGAATGAGGCTTCCTCACGCTGAACTGTCTCGAGGCAATTGCGCAGGGTGGTTCTTCAAGCAGGTTTAACGGCACTGCGGCAGTACATTACGAATAACTACGCTCGTATGCATAAGTGGAAAAACAAGTATTTATGTATCGGCAGTTGGCATCGGTGGAACCTAGCAAAGACGAAGGCAATTCCAGAAGTAGCGTGTAGGTCACAGTGCTGTCGTTGAACGGAGGTAAATGAACCGATGGAAGGTCTTGCATTATAATATACCGGTCTCAGAGCCACAGCATAAGCTGAATGGCGGATCGTTATAGCTTGATGTAGAGTTGACGGCATAGATTCACAGTACTTGAAGTTTTAAACCATAGTGAAAGCAAAGTAACACGTCGCAATTGCAGAAGCGTTCATCCAGCTTGTCTTGATTTTTCAAGCAAGGTATCACAATCACTGCCGCAGAAAAACGATAAACGCTTCGAATGGGAGTAAGAAACTGAATAGGCGTGAGCAAATGTTTGACACATTTTTAAGAATTTCCAAAAGGAAATGCTTGCTTGCGCTTGTTTTAGAAATTCATACTTCACACTCTAGCGCGAAGTTTTACAAGATGAAAGAGAGCATGATTGTCAGCGTTGTCACCCTAGTTTTTTCTTTCTGTAAATGAGAAAAATCAGCGCAAAAGTAGACAAATTACAAGCAAAGAAACACATCTAGCACTGCGTTCCTGCACTTGTGCTATTCGCACTGTTTTTTTTTTTCATTTTACGAACGCACGATCAGCCAGCAAACTATCCACACTTGACTTCTTTTATGGGCGAAGCTCCTTACGCTGTAACTCAGTCCCTTGTTTGTAGCCGCCCCTTACTTCTCACAATATTCCCTAGATAGCCCTGCACTGTTACAGTACATGAAGCTATCACCACTAGATGGCGTGGAGGCGCGCGTTGCGTGCGGTTTGGTTTGGTAGGAGAGCGCAAGATGGTGCTTTTTGGACTCGGATCTCATTGGATTGCGGGCGGACGGATGGACGGACGGATGGACGGACGGACGGATGGATGGATGGACGGACGGACGGACGGACGGACGGACGGATGGATGGACAGACAGACAGACAGACAGACATACATACAGACAGACAGACAGACAGACAGACAGACAGACAGGCAGGCAGACAGACAGACAGACAGACAGACGGACAGACAGACAGACTGCAGTTTCAATTAGTGAGTGAGAGAGATAATATCTATTGCAGTACCATGCACAATTAAGGAGCAGTAACTTGGGCTGCCTCATATCTGGGGACGCAGCGTGAAAAGAATCAAGACAACACGAAGAGGATGTGATAGGACAGCACTCGTCCTGCTTCGGGTCCTCTATTTTGAGTTGCCGTTGTTTTTTGTCGCATTCATTTCAAACTTCCAACAACTGACTTTTCTATCTTGAGAGTCACGACAAGCGCTCCTGTTTCTTGCTCCATTTCGGAAGTCGTAAGAGTGTGCTGTAGAGACAAGGGGTGCTTTCGGTGATTGTAAAATAGTCACTGATCAAAGCAATGAGCTCGACACAGCGAGTCAGAGAATATAACAAAGAACGCAGAGACGTGATTGCCAGCCAACACGTGCAGAGCGAGTAGGTTCCGCGCGGCTAGCTTCAGCCGTCTCTGTCTGTCTACCATGGCCTGCTTTACTGTCCCGCTGACCGTGACCGGTCCAACATCGTTCTGCTCCGGTCAGCTCGTGCAACCGTGATTGGCGTCCCAGCGGAGCGCGTGATTGTGTCTACACGCAGGGACAAACAGAGCGTCGCCCAGTGACGCACGGGCCGCTGTCGAATTCGCAACGGACGCCACCAATACAAAAGGACCACATCTCATACAGAAAGATGCACACCGGCCATCTCTTGTCTGACAGGCAGGTCAAGGAGGAACGAGACCAGTGCTGACAGTAGGTCGCGCTGTTATGCTTCTTTCTTTCTTTCTTTCTTTCTTTCTTTCTTTCTTTCTTTCTTTCTTTCTTTCTTTCTTTCTTTCTTTCTTTCTTTCTTTTCTGACCGCTCGTTTAGCGTATTGTCCAAGACGTCATCCATAAACGTGCTCTGCAATAATGCATAGCTGCTGCGTCTGACATGCAAAGTTATGCACGTATGTATGCGGTATTAAACTGCGTATGAGACGAGGCTTTCAACAGCTCTCGTCGACTGGCAGTGGTCGTGCAACCAGGTTAGTGGCAGAGCGACCGGTGGTCGGTTATAAATGTTCGTTTTTGCTGAGAAGTGACTGTTCCTTTCGGGTCAATCGTCCCCTCATCACGTAGTTGCCCCAAAAGGTTGTAGCCCAATCGCGTGGGCAGGAAATTGACGTTTTCTTGTTTGTTTTTTTCAACTCATGACGCTGATAGCAGATACGAACGCCTCCGGCCGCGTGTCATTTCAAAGTAGTGGCGGTATACGCCGCGTTAGCATGGTGTGTAATCATAATTATTTGTGTGCAACGTCCCAAAGTCATATGATTACGAAGGACACAGTAGTGAAGCGCTCCGGAAACTTCGGCCATCTGGTTTCCTATAGCATGAATTTAAGTCAAAGTTCATGGGCCGTCATCATAGCCGCTGGATAAAAATTATCCAGCGGCTGTGCTATGACGTTCGCTTCAGCAACCGAGCACCAAACAACTAGACCACCATGACGGATGCGTTAGCATATGCGAACATCGGTTGTCTCTGTGTTGTTTCCTGGTTGTCATTCTCCATAGGTAGCCCGATCTTTGCTAATCGCTAGCGTGAATGGGTCCTTAGTGGGGGCATGTTCCCATAGTGCTGATGTACGAGTCACGTGACGCCATGCGTTAAGTGCAGCGCGCACGGGAACGACGGACGAAAAGGAAGAAGCAAACATGACTAGCGCTGTCTGAAATCAAAAGCCTTATAGGAAAAGAAACGATGAATATTGGGACTTATCACAACTTCATGGCCGAAAAAACAACGCCAAACAGACAAGATGGGTAACGTCACGTTTGTTTTTTAAATACATCATCTATTGCAAGTGTTAGATAATCAAATTCCTATTAGTCACTCAAGATGATCAACGGCTTGATGATACATGGCTCCACTTCCCTTCCGATACGGACTGATTCGATAATTTCTCTGGCTACCTGCTGTCTGTGATGGGTAAGTGCGTTTCCTACTCAAACCACTCGAATAAGTTCTGGCACTGTAAGTGCCTATATCTATAGCTTCTGCCAGCATCACGATTCCGCCACCAGTATAGGACTGGCGGACGAGGGGGTGAGGGGACAAATTTTCTCTTCATGTTTTCAATTTTGCATGTGTAGTGGTCAAACGCCCCCTCCTTCTCTTCAGCGTAGAAAGTTTATGGCTAAGCCTTTGGCCACAAGAGTGACGCTTAGAATAACTGATATGTCATAATGTCATCCTTCTGGTTAGAAACTGCTGGTAGATTTCAAAAATGATCAGTATCACGAAATGATTTGCTTAATAGAGGCAATACCTTGAAGTTAATATATATGTGTGGATAGCCTAAACCATTTCAGCTTTTGGAAATAGAGTGGGTCTTAATTTGAGCTGAAGAAACAGTATGTTGAAGCGTATTATGTACAGGGCCAGAACAGCTGTAGTCATAAGGATGAGGATCAGACAAATCACTAGGCTAGTCACTGTACATTTGCTCTGTACTGTATGTATAGCACTTCGTTGGCAAAGCGCCTGACCTTGAAGCTGCGGTGCCTCCTCCGACTTCCCGGGCGATCTGTGTGCATTTGTGATCAATGTATATTTCATAGCCATCACTTGGTACCAGGAGTATGGAGTAGCAAGCCAGGTGATGAACCATGGCTAACATCTCCTTGAATATCGTAAGAAATCGCTATTTATCTATCTACTCACTTTGCCAAACACGGTTACGATTTTATCAGTAGCAGAAAACAACAAGCTGTATTGAGCAGCGCCCTAAATTCTGGCGGCCTGACAAACCAGATTGGGCCCTATACACTTTTCGAATAATCGAAACCTCGAGTCGAGGTGTCGTCAGCATTTCGTTTACCTTTTGCGTAACCACTCCTAAACCTGAGGGATCAAGTATGCGCTAGTACACATGGAATCGAACCTATATGACAGAACGATGTCTTCTTAATAAGACCCGCTTCGTTGAAATCGATTCTAAAGCTACCCGAGAAAGGCATTCCTGTGGTTCGCGCGTGCTCGAACAGAAAGGGTAACGGCAACAACAAGCACAAAGACACCATCAACCGACGAGGACAAAAGTGCATCGCGTGCGCTGACTACGGATCGTATGGCGCAGTTACTATTCCGCTCATGTACGCGACCCACAAACGTGCGCCGTTAAAGCGCCACTCGCTCTAACGTGGAGGTCAACAGGTGCGATTAGCGGACTACAATGTAGCTATAGCTGTCGGGCTGCAAGCCATCCCTCCCGACGGCCGAGGATAGCCGGGCGGCAAAGCGGGCGGCCGTGCGCCTCCGAAGGCCGCGCTCTGCACAGAGCTGTTTTGGCGGTCGACCTTACAGCGGCCGCAGCAAAGACGGGACCCAGTTCGATGTCGTAAGGTTGCGCAAGAGGTCGCGACCTTCGGAGCCGCATTCGGTTCTGCAGGCTGCGCGTGATCAAGCACCGTAAGTCGTTTCCCCGACCTCTGCTGTCTTTTCGACTTACGACTTCTGCGAGGTGTCATTTTTTTTCCCTCGAAGTACTGTGGTTAAGCAGAGGAAGACTCCGGTTCACTACCCTGCAGTTGGGAAGGTAGAAAAGGAGTGAATTAGTTTTCCTGAAGAACTCACAAGAGAGAATAATTTCGCTGCGATCATTAGGTCACCATAGGAATGATGGGTAGTACGTGGATTCGCCTAGTCTTCGTGCTTGTAGCTACCAATGTACTTGTGACTATGTTTATTGTCGTATTTTAGATTTTATTTTGCGTAAAATAATTATTCATCGGGAACCGTTTGAGTTTATTTGAATTTGTCGGCCAAGATGGTGAAGTGTAGCTGCTGAACTCCGTGTTGTGACAAAGTGGTATGATGAAATAAATAAATAAATAAATAAATAAATAAATAAATAAACATGAAAAGCGGCTACAGGTCACACGGAGCCACACGGAACTGAAATAACAATGCTCGGGCAAATACAAGCATTATTCCCATGCCACCTGAAGCTCCGGGCGTTGCAACTCCCATAGACACTATAGCGACAGATTTCTCTCTAGTGTGCTAGTATCAAAGTCGAGGCCGTGAATGACAACATACACTAGCGGGCTCAGGTTCTACGTCACCAAAGATATACACTCTATAGACCCGGCGAAGTGGGAAGTTATCGAAAGTTTCGTTTTCATCCATGACTCATTCGCAGTTTAATAAATTTAGAGAACGAAGGACCACTATCCGTCGTGATTCTCTTGGACTCGTTGGCCCTTTTTTTTTTCTCCGTAAGGTTTGTACCAAAACCCGGGCAACTTAGTTCCGCTGGTCAGCCTAATTTTCTGCATATACGTCGAACATTAAGTATGAAAAAAAATTGCCAGATCCCACGTACAGTGGGAATCGACGATATGCGAAGCACGAATGAGAAAGATTGATATGTCACTTTGAAATCAGCACAACGTTATGAGATGGAGGTAAATGATGGCGTACATGACTTCAGTGTCATGATTATCATGTTTGAATGCATCCTTTACCTTCATCATCTATTCACACCACGTGATACTAAATTTAGTATACGTGGAGCTAGCGAAACGGCCGTGAGCACGCTATGAGCGTGATATGTTGTCCTGTTCTTACACGACGTGCGTGTCAGGATCATTATGTTTGTACCAGTAATATATTTCGTCATATATTGACGTCACGTAACACGAATTTCGGTATATGTGGAGCTATAGTAAAACAGCCGCGAGCGCATCATGAAGGGCCCAATATACTCCAATGTAGCGTTGACGCGCGCGCACGCTGAGCACAGCGACGCTACGTTAGCAAAACGCGATCACTCTATAGTCTGACGCCAGGCACGACCAGTGTCCTGGTGATTAGCACAGTGGACGATGCTGCTTGGGCACGTCTTCGTCAGGAAAAAAAAACAATTTCCTCTAAGTGACTCCTTTTATGGCGTATAGAGACTGCTGTCTCTGGGTTAGCCTTTCTGTTGTGTAATGGTCATCAGCACAACGGCATACAAATGTTCATCGACGAAGAACGACCCACTAGGCGCTCCATCGGGACGCCATTTCAGCTAATTGCAGGAAGAATGAGGCCATAACCGCGAATTTATAACTAACCGTTGCCTACCTTAGTCGGACCCGTGGTGTGCTGACAAACTCAACCTAACCCCTTTGTGTTTCTTTGCCACCATTGGCCCTGGATGAGTCTCTTTTTATTCGAAACCAATTAGGTTTCTCATGTTTCGATAAGCAACCATCGTCCCTTATTGAAACGAATCATATAACGTGACACCATTCAAAACGCCCTTTACCGCACCTGCTGTCACATGCACGCCAGTGCTTTTGCTCTCCTACGCATCGTATACAGGGCAGCAAACAAAATGCTCGTCAGGATTACCCCATTATCATCCTTGGTTTACTTACACCAAGTTCTTTTAAAATATTATTAGTTGGGGTATAACGTCCCGTAACAACGATGTGTTCATGGCGGACACTGTAGTGGAGGGCTTCAGAAATGTCGACTGCCTGGCGTTTTGTTTAACGTGCACCTAAACCTAATCACACGTGTTTCAGGAACGGAGGTGAAAATGCAGCCGCAGCAGCCGGTATTTGATCCCGCGACCTGTGGGTGAGCATTCGAAGACCATAACTGTTAGAGACCATTAACGTGAGTTATAAAGTTCTCCTTTACATCGCCTGGCAGAATAGTTCACTTTTCTTTTATTTCAGTGGTCATCTGTAGTAACAATAATACGAAGAACTGCATGACTTCGTTTTATGTTTTGCCCATGGCTGTCAGTGACCACTACAATGGACACGCTCCCTATGCTAAGGCCGGTCAACTGTGAGTTCCTAGCCACACGTGCGCGTCACAACGCGTCAGTGCGTGGCGCCCTCCTGTGGAGGGAGAAGGCGAGCATAGCAAGAGAGCACGCCAGGCGCCGGCGCGTCGGTACGCGTATGTGTGGTTTGGGCTTAAGGAATAAAGTCACCGCAACCTGAGCGACCGTCTTATTGCATTTTCGTGAGGACAGTCACGCATAACGCGTCGGCCGCGTTGAGGAACGTGAGATATTGGGCAAATGAGTGCAAATGCGTCTCGTACGATTTCGTCCTTCCTCGTCGTCCCCTTTTTTTTCTCCGAGGAACGATGTCTAATGTCGAAACGGGCGTCATAATGCCGTTAACGTCTTCGCACGACGGGATGACTATAGCTGCCAACTGATATGACCCTCGCAGACTTAGCCAATTTGCATCTCCGCGCAATGTCAGCATCGATGGCCTGTATGCTTGGGTTCCTTTACGATTATGACTATGTACGTTTTGTTTGCCAGTTGCCTCTGTCACGCTTATATCTTTCGTCCTTCTCGGTCGTCTTTTTCTTCCTCTTACATCAGGTGTTCACCTCGACACTTTATTTAGATCATTATGGTACCTTCTGGACACTGTAACAGGTATGGAAAGACTGAGCACTAATAAAGGAAAATTCTGGCGTCCCTGTTTATGATACGATAAGCGACGCGATGAAGTATGCTTGTAAGCGAAAAAGAACCTAATGGACAGGGAATCACATCATCTTTTTGTTTTATTTTAATGAGAATATTTCATTGTCGTGATTTAGGAGACGAACGAAGTTACCGGTCACATGACTGGGACGCGGGCACTGCTATTCACGTTCATGACACAGCGGTATCGAAAAAAAGAGGGGCTATAGCATACAGTAACGTTTGTACACAGCAAAGAAGTAGACTTATGCAGAATTTAATAAAGCGTAAAACATTATGGCAGATTCGCACCAGTGGTTCGAAACCTTAAAAATATCGCAGGTGGACGCATGGGGTTCTCTCTTTCACTTTTTCCTCTTATCTTTGTTTCTTTGATATCTTATTTTTATTTGTTTCTTGCCATTTATTTGTTCCAATTTATTTATTTCTCTCTATTTATGTCCTTTTCTTGTCGTTTCTATCATCTTTTTCTTCTTCCCTTTTTGTTCTATTATCTTTTTTCCCCTCTCTGTTACTTTCTTTCACTTGTTTCTCCGTCCTTCTGTCTTTTTACGTATTTATTGCTTTGCTTTCTCTGCATTTTTTTTCTTTCTATGGCTTTCTTTCGTTCTTTTTTCCTATCTGTTTTATTATTCTATTTTTTTACATTTATTTCTTTATATCCCCCTGTTTATCACTTGTTTCACGTGCTCCACTTCACAGAGCAGAGTTTCCGTTTAACGCTCACGTTTTCTATTTTAGAGTAATCCTCCCAAAACAAAATGTTGCTTGGGGTAGATTGGCTCCTTGAGTTCTTTGGGTAACTGGGGGCAGCCCCACGCCCCGCCGCAGTGGTCTAGTGGCTAAGGTACTTGGCTGCTGACCTGCAGGTCGCGGGTTCAAATCCCGGCTGCGGCGGCTGCATTTCCGATGGAGGCGAAATGTTGTAGGCCCGTGTGCTCAGATTTGGGTGCACGTTAAAGAACCCCAGGTGGTCGAAATTTCCGGAGCCCTCCACTACGGCGTCTCTCATAATCATATAGTTGTTTGGGGATGTTAAACCCCACATATCAATCAAATCAATCGGGGCAGCCCCACATCGTGAGCTCAAATTTGCACACGCACCCACAGTCCTGGCAGTCGGGAGATAAATCCGCATGAATGGAAACGTCAGTTGGGAATGGGTAAACCACTGTCTGCAGAAGTCTGAGAGCGATTTCTTGACATCTGGTGAGATGCGAGCGAGTGGTGTGGAGAAAATACCTAGTACGACTCGAATGATAACGTGATGCGATTTTATTGTATGCAGTGAGGACGTATCGTGACCCTCGATCAGCCGCACCACCATCCAGAGAATTGAGTTCATTTGATACTTTTAATAATCGACTCTGAATCGGTTCATTGGCTCTTATGTTAATAAATACTGGCGTAAAGTTAAGTAGCGCTCCGACATGATATGCACGCATTATAACATTTAAAGTGAAACAGCGTCATCGCATTTGTGCTAGTTTTATTTTCCCCAAACTTTTAATAGTTATTCGTAAAACCGGAAGCAAGTGCTCTACCGGAAACGCTTCGAAAAAAAAGAGTGTCACTCGTAGACCATGATATTAATAATTTCGTTACCATTATTATCATTTGATTAGGTCTAATGCCCTTTTTACATCAACTAAAATCATCCAGCCGGAAGAAAAGCAATGCATTCCAAGACCTACTTTTTGCGTCTTTCGGAAGAGTAACCTTCGTTTTACAGTGCCTACTTCATTTTTCTCACTTCTCCCGACTGTAGCACCACCGATGCTGCAATTATATTTTATTTATTTCTATCGTTCGCCTTTACAGTGCTGTCAGGGAAACCCAATGCTTCACGCACAACCTATAGTGCCTGAACGTGCACACACGGTCGGATATATTCGCGAAGCGACAACAACAATTCTACTGCAGCAGCGAGATTTCAAGCAGGTACCAATCGCTGGGGCAAGGCAACTCCGTCAAAGCTAAATATTGCAAAGTGTTGCGAAAAAAAAGGTCCCACTATTCCTTAAGTATTTTATCCAAGAGGTGAAACCCACCCGAAAGCCACTTAAACCCTGGTTTGTAATTGAATTCCATCAATCATTTCATTGTAATTGTTGTGCGCTATTATGTGTTTTCTTCTTAGCTGCTTCTTGTTCAAGCCAAGGTGATTGGCACCTCAACCTCTTCACAAAAAGAAAGTTGCAAATAGTGCAGAACGGATATTTCAAATGAAAGATCACGGTGTAAAGAAATCTGTCACACCGTGGTGACTCATCACGCGTTATTCTTCCTGCCCCAGTCGTGTTGTCGTCGCTGACGCCGACAGTCGCCTTTCGCATTCAATGAGACATCTAAGGCTTTCGCCTTTGAAAAATAAAAATACATGAGCTTGCTTCACACTTGTGGCGTTAAGCCTGAACGAGTGTGGAGCTGGCCGGCCGTCTTTGTTTCTCTTCGGTTTTCTCTTTCTTTCTCTCTCTCTTTTCTTTATTTTTTTCGATGTCATTGTCTATGTTCAATGACATTTCTTTCTTTCTATATTTATTTTTTTATTTCTCGCTCCTTGCATCTTTTTATCGCTTTCTTCTCTTTTTCTGCTCTCTCATTCCTTACTCCTCTTTATCTGTGTCTTTTTCTCGCTCTCTCTTTCATTGATTCTATCTTTCTGTCATTATTTCAGTATTTCCTCGCTTTTTCTTTCTCTCTCTTTCTGTACTATGCTTTACTCTCTCCCACCTTCTTTCACCTCCTTAACCTCACCCTCCTTTCCTTCTATTTCGTATACTATACGGTACAAGGCTATATATCACGCCTGTATTGCCGACCGGTTACGATGCTCAACTTGGATTCGCGCGTGCGAGTGTTCGAATCCAGCCTCGCCAAGAAGTTTCTTTTTTACTCCAAAACTTTCTCTTTCTTTCTATCTTTGTCTTTCTTTTCTCGGCTCATTCTCTCAACTATCAGAATTGTTTCAGCCCATGCCGGACAAATTGGCGCCCCGGTTGTGGGGGCGAAGAGAAAGACGACGAAGAACAGGACGAAGGCAGCTCGTGCCGGTCTGTGATGACGATAGTTGTCTGTTCGTGGATTATACAACCAAAGGCTGTCATAAACAGCACCGCCATTGCAAAGAGACGTCCGTAAATAAAGGAAAACTTTCTCTCCCGGAAGAGCAGCTCAGCATATTTCGTTTTCGTGAGCGCACACACGGCTGCCCCGGCTTAGAGAGGAGAACGCGTAGCCGACTAGGGAATTTCTATCTTTTCGTGCCCGCTTTCGCGAGAAGAAAGACGCCACAGTGGAGTTTATTTTTTCTTCTTCTTGCTTGCTTTCTTTGTTTCCCTAGGAGGAGGGTGATCCTCTTGCTGTTTCTGGCGATGGTGACATCGTTTGCACAGAGCCAGCCGCAACGTTGACTGACGACTCGCCGAAAAAGAACGGCTCCTCCGACGGAGCGCGGGCCGACGTTTGTTCAAGGGCGAGCAACGAACGAAGCGCCGCGACGTTGATGGCGCCAGGTTGATGGAGAGGTGTGCCGACGACGACAACCGAGAAAGGAAGACTCGACGTCACCGTTGTGAGAGTCTTGCATAAAAAACACGCGATGAATTAACGGCAACGTTGCCTCGTGACACGGGATTACATCACGGCGTTGCCTTCCGGCACCTTATCAGCGAGAGAGAGGGAAGTAAATTTATTGTGCTCTTCAAAAGGCCACCACACGCACTGGAATAAAAGAAATGTAATTGCAAGGTTTGAACCGTGGTTTGGTAACGAGGTATGTTGTGCGTGGACAAGTACGAAGATTTCGACCATCTCTTGTTGCTTGACGCTCACTAACATTGCACAGCGCATGGGCCTCTAGTAGCATTTCACTTCCGACGAAATGCGACCCCAGTAGCCGTTATCGAACCAGCGTCATTCGGGTGAGCAGCCAAACACCGTAGTACCACTAAGGTCTCTGGCAGACCTCCATGGTTGCGCCGAAACGTCTGCATCCTCGTACGCGATATTTTTCTATGTATTTCTTAATTCAGCATCTCGAAAAAAAGTGCGACGAATGCTAGACACTTGCGCGCTATCAGTGGTCCTTCCGGAGGGCCTATCTGTTCAGTTACCCTTAATTTCGAATACCCGTTCCCCAGTGGCCAGCTGTCAGTGTTCGCTAGTGATATGTCTAATATACATGTTCTCGTATACATTGGTTGTTGTGAAGAGAGAGAGGTTAAGAGCAGCCATTTCTCTCTTGTTTTGTTCAAACTGGCGGTTAGCTGACACGTGCGCTTCTGGACAGCTCTACTTTATGTATTAAAAAAAGAAAGACAGGGACCCTCATTATCAGTCAATGGCAAACTGTGAGTCCTCAACCAACGCAGCCAACGAGCTTGCGGCACGTGTGAGCTTACGCACGAACTCAGTCCTTTGCCCTGATAATTTTCTGTGCTTCCGTGTGGCCAGTGCTGCTAATGAGTTCTGCTAATCCACCGTTTCGAGGAAGTAATGAACGGGGCTCCATGTTCCTCTTTTCAGCTGCAATATCTGGTTCGTTTCTCAATGAACGGAATAGTTCGAAGCGAGGACGGAACAAAGCGAGACAAAGACCGTCGCCTTAACGCGTGTTTTTACGCTCGAATGATTCCGCTGCAGCGTCGTGGTTCTTGGGGTGAAAGAAAAGAAAGGAAGATGCTGCATCGTGGGACACCTCAAGGTCGACACTGCTGGGCCTAACTCCACGACCACGTGCAGCGCGCATTTTTCTTAGGCGTTCCTACGCCTCTCTTCTTGCTTCCGTGTTTCTTTGTGCGAAGCTTTTATAACTCACATTTTTCGGCGTCGCACGCGAAGAACACGGCGCGGATGAGTGCAAAAATGTGGTACTCGAATGTGACCCAATCACTTGGGCATTTTCACGCGCTGTTTTCCAATAACTGATGCTTTATCGATAGTAGGTTTCCGATTGGGGGATCGAGGGTACTCGAAGGTAGGCGAACATGCGAGGGGAGAGACAAAGTTAGGTGGGAAGATAAGATTAAGAAGTCAGTGGGTATATATAATGTGGCCACAGCAAGTGTATGACCGGGTTGATTAAGGAAATATGGGAGAAGCCTTTTCTCTGCAGTGGGCACAGTCAGGCTACTGCTGCTGCTGCTGCTGCTGCTGCTGCTGCTGATGATGATGATGATGATGAATGAGGGTTTGACGATGATGATGATGATGAATGAGGGTTTGACGATGATTAGCCCCTTCGCATACGGCAGCCTGATCTTTTGCCGGGGTTCCATATCATTTCCGATTGCCACATTTCATTACTGCCTAGATATGAACCCATTACTGCCATTGTTGTCCGTAGAAACCGAGTTAATGTGTGAGCGAATGTACCATTCCCGGCTGCCTCCATTTTCCCGATTGGGCAAGAGTTCCTTTCTTTAAAGCCTTGTCCAGGCCCGCAGTATTTATTACTGACAAATTGTGGTGGTTGTTGCAGATGCGTTGTCGCATTCAAAATCAGAATGGATAAATTCACCGGCAGTCTTTTTGGCGGCACTCTCGCTGCTCATAGCCTCACTTTGTATACATCGATCCGTGGAGTTTCTAGCAGGAAACACGAACGCGACACACATCGCTGCACACTATCCGCGGCTCTTCTATCGCTCGAAGCTGTTAATGCCGCATATTGGTCGCGTCATTCTACACATGCACCCTACGCAAAAGCAAACATGGGGACTGTCAAATCAGCTTCGCTATTTCAAGGGTCAGAGCCTTGAAGCTCCTGATTCTCTACCGAGGCAACAGAACTTGGCAAAAGCACAAGGCCACCGCAGGTTACACTCAAGGTAACGCCTATCCGTTAATTTGGAGTAAAGCACAGCTCGAAGCCAGGTAAAGAAAGTCAAGAAAACACAAGCACGTTTTCTACATCTTCACTCGGATCTGCATTACAACAGCGCAGGGATTTAATATGGGTAGGAAAACGGGTTGTTTTGTGAGCAGGCGTACAATGCTCCGTGTTTGCGGACGGCGAACTCTTTCTAAGTCTTCAGCGTAGAAAGAGTTCTATGACTTACTATAACTGTAACGTTGTTTTCTATGGCCAGGTATCCCAATTGTGGCTCAGTTTGGAAATTGTTCAGCTGAGCACGTGAGGTCGAGATTTGATTGCCACGTCTAGTGGCAAGTCGAATGGCTAAAACGATTATGTGCCATGCTTCTTGCGTGGGCAGTTAAAAATAATTCAGAGCCTTTGACAATTGCATCTCATATGTCACAGGCTCATAGCCTGGCACGAACCACGTGACACGTTGTTCTGGTCAAGCTAGGCTTTGAACTATATGAAAGTTGTTGGTTGGAAATCTGCAAAAAGATTTTCTGATTGATCGGATTCTTGTCGGCTGGTCAGTATTGATATCCAAGGGTGAACTGCGTATACCTGCAGACATCTTCTAGAATCGCATGCAATTTATGACCTTACATGGAGCGTAATCATTATTATGTAGTAATATCTGGAGTTTAACATCGTAAAACGAATACATCATCACGAGGTACGCCGTAGTAGAGGCCTGCGACAACTTTCGAACACAAGCTGTTGTTCGACGTGCACTGACATCGAACAGTACATCATAATCATCATCATCGTCATCATCGGCGTCGTCAGCCTGACTACGTCCACTGCAGGACAAAGACCTTTCCCTTGTTCCGCCAGTCAACTAGGTGCTGTGCTTGCTGCTGCCACTTTATACCCCCAAACTTCCTAATCTGATCTGCCCACGTATACCTTTCTGTCTCCCCCTAACCCACTTGCCTTCTCTGGGAATCCAGTCAGTTACCCTTAATGACCAGCGGTTATCCTGTCTACGCGCTACATGCCCGGCCCATGTCAATTTCTTCTTCTTGATTTCCATTATGATATCCTTAACCCTGGTTTATTCCCTAATCCACTCTGCTTTCTTCTTGTCTCTTAAGGTTACACCTACCATTTTCCTTCCCATTGC
>WOVY01005466.1:185000-261211 GCA_013436015.1 Rhipicephalus annulatus
CGGGGGATTTCCGTGCATAATAAACCGAAGACACGCGCTTTTGAAGGCGTGGTTGCAAAGTGCAGCGACGGTTGGAAATCGTCCGTGTTTACATCGCTTCTATTTATGAAGCTGCAAGCTGGTGATGGGGCTTTAGAATGAGCTCAACTTGCAAAGATCGCCGAGGGCATTCTCGTCTACATACACGGCAACCTGGACTGTTCTGTTATACATTCATGTTGCTGTGGAGAGATTGAGGAACAGAGCACTTTAGCCACCACACGTGTTTATCTATTTTACACATAGTAAAGAACTGCTAAAAGAAACACGTAGATTTGGTGCAACTATGGAATATAAATGATGCGAAGCTCTCTTGAGTTAAGCGAGGCAGAAACATTACGCGAATGACGCCAGCCTGGTCGCCGCACAGCTGTTGTCTGTATACGCGTCACGAATACGAAGACTACATACGACGATATTCGAGGAAAGAATTTTGATGAGACAGGCATGCCGCACCGAAGTAGAGGACACACGTCTAAATACACTTAAGAGGCTTCATGTTCCCTTGTGCAAACAGCCATACATCTATCCTGCGGAATTGAGCAAGAACAGGGGTATGGAAACGTACTCAGTGGTGCCATGCCCACAGACTAAGTTGTTGTCATCTTGGGGTGTTTCACTGACCTCTGCTACGGGCAAGACGCGGCAGAGATCAGCGGACCAAATATACAGTAAGCGAAGTTGTTTTCCCGTCAGCCACACCTAGTAAGCAGCATTACAGACAGCGAGTCACCAGGCTTACTTCTGTAACTGCTTCGAAACCTAATTTTTTCAAAAGTGTCTGAGTTAGCTGTGCGTGCTCGTCCTCCGGATAAGTGTGCTGCATTATTTTTCTTTCCTTCGTCGCCTGCGGCTTGACGAGTCTGTCTTGGTTTCTCTTGTTTAGATATGCTATCCGTGGCAAGATACGTGTAATAGGAAGTTGATTAACTATTAGAGTCTGGTGTTTCTGTTTGATTACGCAGCCATTGGAACCCTATTAGGGAGTTCTTGAATAGCAGCCCCAAAACTTTGGGGCCCCAAGGCCCTTAGCGTATGCGCGATTGGGCTCAAGCAGGAGCGCAGAATTTTTTAAGAGGGTCTGCGGCTCTTTGGATACTCCCCCTATCCCTCTATCCTAAGTCACTCTAGTCTTGGCCGAAAGCCGTCACTTCAGTGGGTGCCGTCCTGTTTGTCTGACGCAAAACTTTTGGAGTATATAGGCTTTGGGGCACCCGCTAAATTCCAGAAATAGCGTACCCAACACAAAGCCCAAACGCTGTTGGGGTCTCACGCATGCGAAGTAGCCTCGACGCTATTTCTTTAAGGCCACAAAATGATTGGCGCCCCTATTCGAAAATTCCATATTGATTGTTACTCCATGTACATTGGGCAAAAATAAAACCCACTGAATAGACATCGCGTGCTGTTAGATTCTTTATCGCTTCGTGTTTTTTTTTTATTCTTGCCACTTCGGAAGAACGTTAAACATAAAATACGCAGCTTCCTTTACGCTATCCACGGGGCTCTTAGTTCATACAAAAGTCGATACTTCTCAATGCTGTCTCTGCAATGCATATTAAGTAGAGCATTTCCGAATGGCTACGTGCCAAGCGCATATACGGGTGGCATGTTTCATCTCATTCTTGAAGCTGCGAGTGCGTTTCTTGCCCATGCTTCCTCTTCGTCGCGCAATCCTCGAAGGGCAAACGTTGTGCCAAAGGCATCGAAATTCCGCACTATTCTTTGTTTTTTTTTTGTTTTTTCTTTGCCATGCGTACGCGGATACCTTGAGACGCAGTTCACTATTTAGTATTAGGTAGACTGTGAGTTTGCTACAACGTTCCTTGAATAACAGTAACATTTCTCAGCTCTGTGCCGGGTTTATTGCTCTTGTCTACGACTTGGAAAAACATACGCCAAGTTAGTACGTCGAAGAATTTGGCTTTTTTCGAGCAGATGTTGTACACAAATCGGAGACAGGCGTTGAACTTACAATGAAGTATGCTGTACTCCAGCTAATAGCAAGCCCCGGGAGGCCACTAGTTATACTGCCAAGTGCAAGTATAGGTATGAAACGGAGACTGTTACACACGTGTGTGACTAACGTTTTGTCACAACGAGTCCATTCGCTTCCATGTATATATATTTTTTCCTGTTCTCGTCGAAACAAAGAACAGAAAAGTCAGAGGAGGTGAATGTTCTCAGCGATGAAGTGAAAAACTCGAACGATGCACAAGATTATTTTATTGTTTTTTTTATTTCCCATCTTTATGATACAAGCACGTCACAAATAAATCACTCCAATAAGGTGCTCACATGCAAACAAACAATGAAACAAACAAACACAGAAACAAACAAAAACATAACTATAATACAAGTTCTGGTTAACAAAGAAGTAAAGGAAAACGAACATCTAGAAAAAAATGTATAAAATGTCGATCACTTCAACAGGAAAAATGAATTCAACTAATATTATTTGGCATTGAGAATTAACATGAATTTAGAATAATGTAGTAATTAGTGTGTGAGTGAACGATAACTATTATCTCCGTCATACGCCTAATTTTGATGAAGAAATGGTTCCAGTACTGGATTATCCGTAGCTAAGTCGCTTCCTTTAATTTCAAACTGCTTCGTATAATTAAACAGAAGTAGTTCCCAGATTAAACGTCTACCCCTTCGTGCGAATAAAGAAGTTTAAAGCAATCTCTACTACAATCCAGACCTTGATATCGTAACTGTTTTCTTATCTAAGTGCGTTTCACTAACTAACCGTGAGAGCAACCGATGCATTACAGTAAGATACTAATTCTGCATAATAGCCAAACGCCCTTCCTTAAGAGAAATTCCTTGATTACGCGCTCCCCAATCAAAAGCACGCCTTGAAATCGTGAAGCTTTTCATACGTCAATTGCGTTTGCCGCCTTCTGATTGGCCATCTTCAAGAATCGAAACGGCGGTAAATCTAGACATGGCTGTAGGTGCTCTCTCAATCAATACATGCACCAAACCTTTCCTTTAGTTATCACTAATCGTTTCCTAGATAAAAGGGAATCTTGCGAGAGTGGTATACCAATTACAACTTCCAACGAGAGTTATGTTAGCAGGTGCACCTTTCGCAGAAAATATTCGCGGCAATACAAAGAAACTAACCGCGCAACGTTCAATTTTCGGCTATATGCATCAAATGTATACTTACACACCTACGCCTGCCTTTCTCTTATGCGCATTGTTTCTCCCTCTTTATATGCACACCTTTGGGATGTGCCTGCCTTTCTCTTATACACATCGTTTCTCTCTCTTTCTATGCACACCATTGGAATATACCTGCCTTTCTCTTATTCATCGTTTCTCTCTCTTTCTATGCACACTTTTGGAATATATAAAGAAGATTTGGGGTTCGCATGCCCGCGTGCACAGAATGCATGGCTTAACCTTATACTTCGCCACAGTGATGCCGAAAGCAAAGACGGGAAGCTTCGAAAGTGCGCCACTTTCTCCACCTCCGAGGGGGAAAAAAAGAACAATGATTTCTGAACTGGGAGATCGCGTGTGTTTGCGGGAGGATGGTGTTCGAGGAGCAATGTTTAGCGCGTCATGCGTCGCGTGAAGAGTTAACGATGCCAAATTGAGGAAGCAAGCGCACACAGGCCCGCGAAATCGACCTATACGAGCCGGGGAGCGAGCGGAACGTTAGCGTTTCCCGCGTGCTCGTGTAGTAAGAGTTATGTGACTTTGCGGCCGACGTTTGTTGACGGCGCAACGCTTGATACGAGAAAAGAGAAAGTACACTGCTAGGAGCATGGAGGGATGTTCGTAAGGAACGGAGGGAGTTGCGAAGCTTTTGTTTCCGGAGCACCGCTGGCTATAGTTGTGGGCTCGTTCCACTAGTGCGTCGCTAAGCACCTGGGTGTGGGTTAGCGTCCCGGCTGCGCTTGCTGCGCTTACCCCCGTATTCTAGAACGCCCCTTCACTCAATGCTCTACCTTCACTTCAGATAATCGATGCGAGCGCCATCTCTAGGCAGGCGAAGCCACTGCATATCAGTGATAACTTGCTGCTATTCTTGAGTAGCGCAGCATCATTTTCAGCCGAGCAGCGGCGCAATGCGCAACTCTGTCATGTGAAGGGCGAAAGTCGAGTCGAGGAGCGTTTGTGAATGCGGGGGTTAGATTGGGGCGAAGTTCAAGAACACCCGTGTTCTTAGATTTAAAGGCCCGCTAAAGAACCTCAGTTGGTCAAAATTATCCCGTGCTCTCCCACTACGGCTTCGTGGTTCTGGAACGTCAAGCTTCCGAGTTTGTTTGTTTGCGTAAGCGATATGCGCTAGTGAAATTGACCGATATCCTTCCTTGTTATCACGTTTGTAGTGAAAAGCAGTGTTTGTGATTACGCACCATGGAAGTTAGTGAGCAAATGACAGTACATTATAGATTAGTGTAGAAAAGTCGACAACTGAGCGAGTTGGTAAGGTTACGTTATCATTAAAGCAGCGCATACAACACGGAGGAAAAAGGAGGCGCAACAAGCGCTCGTTGTGTTTCTTTCTTCGTCCGTGTTGTTTGTGCTGCTTTGACTATAACTGAACATGATACGATAGTTGACTGGATGCCTATTTTTGAACACACTTTCGGCCCTCTATATCATATAGTGGATGACATCGCGGTGGACAACCGGGCTACCAATCTGGGCTATAATCAACCTAAACACTCATATTTTACCACGGTAACTTTCTCCTCTCATTGTCCGCGGTGACGTAATAGACAAGGTGTTCTGCGTACAAATAAGCCTGAACATGCAAGTTCCAGTGCCAACAGCAGCTACCACATTCAGATGTTCACGTCTTTTCTATTAGAGTTTGAAAAACACCAGCCAAAGGGGTTGGATGTCCAGTCTTTATCAGAGCACGTGTTGCTATCTTTACAGCCTGCTTGCTGCTGCAAGAATGTGGGTGCTTGCATTATTTAAGGACACGATGTTCGGTCAACTGGGCCTGTACGACTTGAACTACCGCACTTCTTCAGGCAAGAATGAGTAACAATAATTGTTGGGGTATAACGTTCGAAAAGCACCAAATGATTGTGGGAGACGCCGTATACTGGAGGGCTCCGAAAATTTCGACCACCTGGTGTTTTTTAACGTGCACCTAAATCTAAGCACATGATCCTCAAGCATTTTAGCCTTCATTGAAAATGCGGCTGCTACGGCTGGGATTTGATCCCGCGACCTGCGGGCCTGCAGCCGAGTGCCTTAGCCACTGGACCACCATGGCAGGTGGCAGGTGAATACACTTACACGAAAACACACGTCATAGTCCAGTCTTTGTAAAAGTCTGCTAGATGAAACAGTTTCGCTTGAAGGGGCACTGAAGATAAGAACCATCAGGGGGTAACCATAAATGTTTTGTGACACAAGCTGTATGACCAAGCGACATTCTTTTTTTTCTGTCTTTCTTTTTATTTCTTGAAGTTCGATTACTAACTACGTGTCTGCAGAGTTTGACCGAGAATTCACATAGTGCCAATTAACTGGACTTTCCAGACATAAAACGGTATTCCTAAGTCGGTGACTTGCACAACACGTATGCGAAAAGCAAGGCGCGCCCACATGTGCATTCCTCCTGAACGGGAAATAGATGAAAAAGAAGACGATGAAGAAATCGTGCGACGAGAGAAATCAATAAACGAGTACCTTCGAACATTTCGGCGAAAACTACGAGCTCAAGCAAAACCGATAACAGATACAGGGAACGCGCAGCTATAGCAGATATGTTGCGACACGTATATTTTTACCATCGGCCATACCATGCTGAGCCCCGCCGCGGTGCTCTTGTGGCTAAGGTACTCGGCTGCTGACCCGCAGGTCACGGGTTCATATCCCGGCTGCGGCGGCTGCATTTTCGATTGAGGCGAAAATGCTGTTGGCCCGTGAGCTCGCATTTGAGTGCACGTTAAAGAACCCCAGGTGGTCGAAATTTACGGAGCCCTCCACTACGGCGTCTCTCATAATCATATGGTGGTATTGGGACGTTAAACCCCACGTACCAACATACCATAACATGCTGAATACACCGGTTCTCGTCTTTGGAAAACGTAAAACTACGCCTGCACGCAGGACACAAGAAGAAAGATGTGGACGGGCCAGCACAGTTTAATCTGCGCTGGTCTTGCCCACATCTTTCTTCTTGTGACCTGTATGTAGACGTGGTTTCATGTTTTCCATGTTTTAACAACTAGACCCCCCCCCCCCCCCCTGCGCTCCTCGTTTTTGTGCACGCAGAGTTGCGCTGGTGGCATGTCGCATTTTTCGCATGGGGCAAGCTCGCTTTTACGCATTATGTGTGCTCACACGTAGGTTAAACAATATTGCAAGAAGCAAGAAATTCACCTAATAGAACATTCCCGCCTCAGACAGAAAATAGAAAAAAAAAACAGAGGGAAAGAAAATTTACGATGCCGTACCGAAGCGCAAATGAGACTATGCGCATCGCAAGTCCGAGTCGATGTTTTCTATGAAACGATGGAAATACCAGTGTATTTACAAAGTAAATCCGGGAATTCAAGTGGGAAAATCGCAATGCGATTAGCAATTAGATATGTCGTAATAGGGGCAGGAGATCGGAATACTTCGCAGTAGTTTCGGTCATTTAGAGCCCTTTGGGGTATAGTTACTTTTTTTTGTGTGTGTGCACGAACCTTCTTACATTTAGCATACGCCGATATTCAGTGCAACTGGTACGGCAAGGATTCAATGCGCTACCTCGAACGGAAAAGAACAATGTGATGACCGTCAAAAGTTCCCACAGCCGAGTTCCCGTGCGCCTACAGGAAAATACCAGCCAATGTTCCACGTCCAGAATAGCGCGTAGTCGATCACACGGGTACATACAGTTTGCGCTAAAGTTAGCCGAACCGCGAGTGTTTTGGGGAGTCAACTGCGTTCCTTGATAATGTCATTCGTGATGTGTGACTTCGTTATGCGCCGCCGTTCTCTGAGAATCGAAGAAGTCGAGGCATTCGAGAACTTTACTCATTAGCTTCGTCCGCAGCAGATAATTTTGAGGGAAATTAGTAGACCTGATATCTGCGTGTGAGGCAATGATGCCTGAATACAGGATTAGCTCGGCTCTAACGTCGAACCAGGAGATAGCGGAGAGAACGGCGGGACATCATAGATGAGTCAGGTGTATAGTTTTAGGTGGACTTGCAATAAAGACTGAGTTCAAGCGGGAATCCTTCGGCAATTTTCCCGCTTGATCTGACAACGCAGCGAGTTGTTGAAAGTGTCTTCACAGCGCCGTGACCAATCACGAGAGGACGCAACAGAGGAGCAGTACGTGTTGATTTCGGTCACCTGGTGTTCTTCAGCGTGATACTGACCGGGTTTCACGCACCACAACCGCGATAAGGGACACCGTATAGTGGAGGGCTCTGCAAATTTCGACACCCTAGCGTTCTTTAACGCGCAGTGACACCACACAATAGACGCAACTATAGTATTTCGCCTATATATACGTCGAAATGCAACCGCCGCTGCCGGAATCGAACCCGCATGCCCCGCCACCTTCGAGTCAGCAGACGAGCAGCGTAAGCACTGTTCCACCGAAACGGACGTTGCTTGGCGTGCATTTTAATCGAATTTTATTAGCATTTTTTTTTTCATTTAGCACCAATCAAAATGCAGCCACCGCTGTGAGTAGTAGAACAGGGAAATATATGCTCAACGGCAGCAGAAATGTGATGCGAAGCAAATGACGATGCGAAAGCGAGACAGGACTGACGTGTAAGTTATAAGTGCAACCGACTCTGCCAGATATACATCCATATATGGTAAATGGAAGCCACATATGCTGACATATATGCTTATATGTGGCCACGTATGCTAACATATATGGTATTTCCGTAAGGGGTACGACGCGACCATGGAAAAAAAAAGAACGGGCATCAGTCTCCGACCACAAAATGCGAGGGACAGTTTCGAGACAAATTGAACGTTATACGGACGGCCGTTCGAAGCTCACCACACGTAACGACCGTCTTCAATGGCACGCATCGACGAACTCCTCCCAATAAGTGGTGGCCCGCGTTTGGTACGCCCAGCCCCACAACGTCGTGTTCCGTAATAGCATAGCTCGGTTCGTACGAGGCGCGGTTCCTTGCACAACAACCTTCGGGAGAAAGCAACGGCCGCGAAAGCTCGCAGTGCCCAGAATGTTCCAGAAGCGTCCGGCGTAATGACCGGCGTGGATGAAAGCAAACTGGTATATATACTTAGACGCCGCAGCATATCCAGGCCACGGACTTCAGTGCCGAGTCTACCGAGGTCTTGACGCCGCATGCCCTTACACTCGAAGGTTTCGCGGTGAGCGAGATTACAGTTATAAAGATCTCTTTCTTGGGGCCTCCCGTGCACACGCGACAGAAACGCGGGAACAAGCAACACCCGTTCGTAGGCCGGAAGCCGAGACAGGAGAAGCCAAAGGAAAAAGAAGAAGACAAAAACACAGAACGACTCGCGGTAGCGCCAAGGTCGCTGCGGCTGCTTAGCACGGCTTTCCACGACTCGGCGAGATCGCACGTTACCTTGAGCGACGGGCGCCCGTTAACCCGGCGATACCCTCCCCGAGCTGCAGAGGCCGTCCGCTTTTTTTCGGGCGGATTTCGTACACTCCGACGGTCCTCGCACGTAGATTACGGTTCGTCAACGCGTTCGCTTACGTAACTCGACTTTTGCGTAACTAGTTAACCATCTCATAAATCATTTCCTTACACGAGCAAGCGAGCGCTGCGCCGAGAAACAAGGACGTTGGCTTGCTCTGATGTGCGCGGTCTTCAGATCGTCGAGCGCGATATTGGAAAATTTACATCGTTCCGTAGGAAGGTATGATGATCGGAGTTCTATGCGAAGTGAAGAGTGAAGAGGGCAGAGTTGAACATTAGGTCCAATCTTGGTATTAGAAGTAGATGTTTCCGTTTAAGAGGCTACATTTTGGCAGGTTTTTTCAAATTTTGTTTATGCTCGAAGGTGAGTCATGTCGTGTTTTTTCGAGGACATCGCATCTATAGCGATCGAGTGCAATTCACGCTTACACGTGAAAGACGCTTTGGTCGATGTGCGGTACCGCACAAAGAATTACGCATAATTTACAAGTTTGATAAGTTAGTTATAGAAAAAAAAACAGTTACATATACATCGATGGGCACAAATAATGGGCCAATTCGTGGCATCGAAGAAACTGGCAAGTTTGATGCCTGGCATTGCCAAGTGTTATTTGTCTACCACGGGCATATTGTTGAAGCAATGACATTTAACTGTTAATGTATTACTCATTCAAAGCTTAATTTGATATATTGTTTGGAGTCTTAACCCCACAGATGTGCTACCAAATAGAGACGACGACATATAGTTGACTAGCTGTGAGTTTTGAATGCCGGCCTAAATGTCTGCTAGGCGTGTTTGACGAACATCATTTGTAAATCGTAGAGGTTTTTGAAAAGCGATACCTTGCGCAACTTGGAAGTTGAAAACCGCTTGATTTTTGTTCGTGTGTTCTTGGAGCGCAGAGCTCGAACGTGCACACTTTTTTCAGTATTGTGATGCTCGAGTGGCCTCTGTCCTTGGTGATCGAAATAGCATATGGAAATCGCGGCAACATGTCTCATTTGGCACAAGCAGTAAGGATGGTACCACCTGACCCGCAGGTCGCGAGATCAAATTCCGGCCGTGGCGGCCGCTTTTTCAATGGTAGCGAAAATAATTGAGGCCCGTGCACCTATAGATTAAAGTGCACGTTATAGAACCCCAGGCGGTCGAAATTTCCAGAGCCCTCCACTACGGCGTACTCATAATGTAATGGTGGTTTGTGGGACGTTAAACACCATCAATCAGCGTTATCAGGAATGGTACCACGATGTTCGTCGTTTCCCGCTGAATCATGTGTCAGCCGTCTCCCTCAATGCAGGTGCGCTATTTTTCGAGCTTATCTGCTTGCCAAGTGGTCGTTTACTTAAAGCGGTGTCTTATACAGAGTCTGCACGATCAGCACTTCCTATCTTCGAGACCAAGCGTTCGATCCGGACCAGACGCGTTCCGACGGGGGAGAAATGCAAAGGCGTTGGTATGCATAAACTTAAAGGCACGTCAACGAACGTCATGAGGTGAATACTAATGTGGAGTCACCCACTAAGGCGGGCCATGCGATCATGTCGCTCATTTTTTAAAAGCTGACATTTTGATGCTTTTTTTTTATTCTGCGATACCGACATTGCAAAGAAGACGATAAAATTAAACCCGACTCTTTCATAACGCCATAACGATAGTTATTCGCTTTACCAGAAGATTCTACGAACAAGGACACCAGATGTCAGGACAGAGCCATCCTCTTGAAGAAAGCAAGCTCGCCTCGATACCGGCTTCTCTACACCTTTCGCATAAGTGTAGATATTAATCACAGCTAAGAAAAACATATATAACTTATCTCTATAAGCCTATCCGATTGGGCCTCAAACATCTCTGCTATAACCTCAAATGTCAGCGTTCTGTTACGCTACGTAATCTGGCTCCAAGATTAGCTTATACGCCTACAGTCTCGTGTGCGCGCCATATATAGCCAACAAAAGTGCTTACTGCTTAGAGTAGAGCCCAATACTTAACGCAGTTCGCCCCTATGTTAATTCACGGTTCCTGCATTTGGCAGCGCTCCGAGATTCCAGGAGATAACGCGGAAACGCTGGGTGAACGAAATCGCGCGCGAAGGGAATCGGGTGGGTTTCCTTTCCTGGCCTTCCTTCGGCCACTTGCGCATTCAGGGCAGTAAATTTGTAGATCTGTTTGTGAGGACAGGATCGGCAGTGCTTGGTATTGACCTTGGTTGCGTTTATCTATCTGCGGAATGAAGGAGACGCGGAATCGGAGTGAGTAATTAGCCAGGAAGCTAATTATTTGAAGCAGTCGAGACCGGCTATACCGAAATCGAAGAGGAGCCAGGACAATGATTGTCGGTATATTAAAGGTTAATAATAATAATAATAATAATAATAATAATAATAATAATAATAATAATAATAATAATAATAATAATAAATATCTGGTTTTACATCCCAAAATCACTATATTATTGTGATAGACGCCATAGGGGACTGGAAATTTCGACTATTTTGGGTTAATTCTTCAACGTACAACCAAATCGGAGCACACGGGCATAATTGCATTTTCGTCACCCGCTTCAAAAGACAAGCGTTATATAATCACTAGATCATCGCTACGGCTAAGCGCGTTTATCAACTGGGGCCCGTAAGCCATTTTAAGCTATTGCGACTGTTTTTAACAGAACGTACTAATCAATCGTTGTGTCGAACTAAACGTTGGGTAAGGCGGCGTACCAATGAAAAACAGTTCTTGAACTCGCCTAGTCTTTAAGAAATTCGTTCATCTCTCAAACGTGCCAACAAGGTCAGGCATTAATGCCTTGCCCGCGAATAGTCGCTTTCCATACATCAGACGCGTATTACTCGAACACGAAGCAAGGAAGAGCCATCTGTAAGTGAAGCTCAGAGATGGCGGATTGTTAAAATATAAAGCACTTTATGAAAGCATGGAATGCGGAGAAGATCAAAACAACACCGAAGAAGGGAATCGAACTGGTTTACGGGGAAGAAGAAAGGCAGTGCCGGCAGGTTTGAGGATCACTTTTCAATGGCAGCAGACTGGCAGCGAGAAGTATGAAGCCGGGCAAAATGCTTAGTTGTCAAGTGAAGCTTACTTGAAATAAAGTGAAGTGCATCGATGTTATCCATCCTGACTTAGCGAGTGCTGCATCAGTGGACTGATTGATTCTGACGAAGAAGATACATCCAAAGGCATCTGTTAAATTCTCACTGGTTGAGCTCATAACGCAACAGAGAACTCGAACAGTGGCGTACTTGAATATGCACCAATCAGGGTCCGCACGCATGCTACATCAAGGAATGTTGTATAATAGCGACGTCAAGAAGAACTTAACTGTTCCAACTGCTGTAATTAAAATGTTCGAAATCGGCAGGATTGTGGTCCTTGTACGCCACCGTTTCTACATCTAATCGGCACACGCGGAATCGTAGCCACACGTCGCCCGCTCATGTCTCTGCACAAAGAACGCGCTGCGCCACATTATAGTGGCAGATAGAACGACGGTCTTCGGGCAGCCGATAGCATCCCGATCGAGCACGGCGACGGACGGGCCTCTTGGTAGTAGTACTCACTGCGTACGAGAATTCGGCGGGCGTGCACAGGCGCTTCGCAAACAGCGGCCGCGGACCGACGCCCCACCGGCCGGCAACCACCTCTGCGAGGTGCGCTAATGAGACAAACAGGAGCGACGCAAAGCCACGCCGCTCCGGAGAGAATGTGATGAAGTTTGGCGCGGATGCGAGTCCAGGCAGCAGCGGCACCGGCCCAGCGCGGGAAACGCCAATGACGAGGGGAGGAGGAGAACGTAACAACCACCCGCGCCTGAACGCGCCAAGGAGGAAAGCGCGCGGAGAGGACGCCGTGACGCAGCCGAGCCGAAACGTCCTCGTGGCTGACGTCAGAGACGACCTCGTGGCCATTGGCTGGGCTGCCGGACGGAGCCTAGAAAAGCGCCGGTGCGTCCAGCGACCGACGACTGCCGCAAGCAGCGACCTTACCGCGTAGTGGTGCGTTGTGTCTGTCGTGTGTGCTGCGCCCGATCGCGTCGCTCGCGCGCTCCTCCTATAGACTCCCCTGTGTGCATAGACGTTCGCCACCCGCATCGCCATGGGAATACCGGTGTTCGACCAGCTGAGCTGGGCCTACCACAGCGTACTGTCCAACACAGACCCTCGTGTGGCCAAGTGGCCGCTCATGGGCAGCCCGCTGCCGGTCATCTCCATCCTCATTGGATACGTCTACTTCGTCAAGGTGTGGGGACCAGCATGGATGCGGGACCGCAAGGCGTTCAACCTGCGGAACATCATCCTCGCCTACAACGCTGGTCATGTGGCCGCCAACGCGTTCTTCTTTTTCTACGGCGGCCGGTTGACGTACCTGTTCGGTGACTACTCGTGGTTCTGCGAACCCGTCAACCTGACGGAGGAGCCCAAGTCGATGCTGCTCATCACTCTCGGCTGGTGGTACATGCTGCTCAAGCTGAGCGAACTGATGGACACTGTGTTCTTCGTGCTCACAAAGAAGAACAGCCACATATCGGCGCTGCACGTCATCCACCATTCGCTCGTCGCCTGGTCCGTCTGGCTGGGCGTCAACTTCGGTGCCACGGGACAGAATGCGTTCTTCCCGTTCCTCAACTGCTTCATCCACATGATTATGTACACCTACTACGCGCTCGCCGCCCTGGGCCCCCGGCTCAGGCCTTACCTGTGGTGGAAGCGCTACCTGACCCAGCTTCAGATGAGCCAGTTCATCGCGCTCATGATCCACGGTGCCATCCCGGTGTTCTACGACTGCGGTTTCCCGCCGTACTTCGGCTACCTGACCATCTTCGAGGCTGTGCTCTTCTTCGTGCTGTTCTTCAACTTCTACGTGAAGACGTACTCGCGGAACAACACCCTGCGACAAGAAAACGGGCTGCGCCAAGAAAACGGCCTTCGCCAAGAAACCGCCAAGTCGCGTTGAGCGCGGCTTCGTCGACGTCCACCGTTCCCTGTAAATACTCCCCTCCCGTACCTGTACATAGAGACTGCTTGTCCCAAAGCAACCACCGCCATTTTTTAGCTCGTATTATAATTATTTTATTATAAATAAAAGTGACGCTGTACAAATGAAAAAGCGACTCGTAGCCAATCATTGTGCTCGTTCCCGCCCAAGAGCGGAGTGCTAAAGACCGCGGTAAGTGGGAGGGATGGATTTTATTTCCAGGTGCTTTCACGCGCATTCCGTGCACGGATAGTTTGCGAGTCAGCAAAAAGCTATCGATCCTTTCGGCGAACATCGCTTGCAGTACTCACCGATACCGCTGCCTCGCAACTCTACGCTGCTATGCGGAATCGCAGTGCACTTTTATTATAGCGCAACTGGCGCATTACAACTTGTGTGCGAGTGTGGGTCGAAGCGTGTGCACATCCCCAAGCAAACTTTGGTTTGACAACTACGTTCATGGCTCGTCCAAACTATATGAGGTAGACTACAATTTTCAGCTGCAGAGAGTCACTGTCCCTCAAGATTCGCGCACTGATGTGAGGGTGTGTGTGTGTGTAGTCGGTACTAAGTTCTTGATGGGATGGTCCGCGCTGCGCACCTGTTCGACACATTTTCGGAAACGATGGCAGTTCTTGCTTTTCATGAACCCTCCCCCGGCGTGATCTTTGACGTTCTCGCCCTGTTACATAACCGGAAGCGGAAACGGGTGATCGCTTTGCCAGCAGCCTTCTAGGAGCGTATCGTATAGGCGACGGCGTTCTTTTCACCGCGCGTTCTTTCTTCCCTTCATTGGGGGTCATCCAGGCCATGCGCCCGGCCTCGGTGGTAAACCGGCCGTTAGTTCGGTCTTTCCACTATCGCGCCCGCCGGTCGGTCGTCACGCCAGTTTTTCGAAGGTTCTCCCCACTGACCGCCAAACCTGGAGAGCCGGCGTGTGTCGGCAGCGTGTGGATGTGTGTGGTGTCTGTACCCGAGAGGGGGGACTCGCCTAGATGCGAGGCGTGGTGGTTGTCGATCGGTGGACCGCCTCGGGGCAGGAATTTGGCCGCTTTGGCGCTCGCGCCATACACCCCCACCGCCTCCTCAGCTGGTACCTTCCGAATGCTTCGTTCACCCCCTCTCTGCGGACTGGCCGTTATATAAGTGTCCCGCCCGGGTCCTCTGGCACGCCACGGCCGCCTTCTTTTTGGTGAGCGCGAGGATTGATAGAGAAAAAAAAAAACGCCGACCCAGAAGTTTTCCAACTAGCTGCTCTCGCTTCCCGTTTCGCTTGCCGACGACGAGGACAAATACCGATGTCCTCGTCTCGTATTCCGACGTATACACGCGCGCTGCACCTTCGCAAGCTGGCGTGCCATCGCAACAAAACGTCTTGCGAGGCTTCCGTGTGTCGTTCATTCAGTTGTTTGTGCGGTATAATTCGCAACGTGTTTGTTAGTTCGAATAAGTTACCCCCCGCGGAGTATGCATCGGAAGGAGTTGCTGTTGACTGTCGACGACAACAGCCTGATACTTAGTTCCGACGGTAGCGATTCTGAAAGATGATCGGCCCTGCACCCGCTTTTGTCAAAACGGGACGCCATCTTAACGACTTTTCTTGTGTCTCCAGGTCTGAGGCAACGCGGAAAAGAGAAAAGAAAAAGTGGGCCAGTCGTTTCGCGCAGCGAAAAAAAAAAATGTGCCACCTCCACTGGCTACAAGCGTTCAGTGACTGTAGTGGCGCTCGCGGACCAAGTGAGTGTTCACTTCTGACCTCACTCGAGTCGAGACAACTATGTGGCTCCGGGCACGATTCGTGTTCTCCCTGCCTTGCCGCCGAAAGTACACCACCGTCTTCTGGCAACCTTTGCGCTGACCTTGCATGCTCCCCGATATCGTGTGCCGCCAACACGTGATGCCTCAGGGCAGCCGTATAGTCTACGTTCAGTGTCCTCGCTTCTATGGAAAGGTACGGAAACGTGCCTGAAGACGAAGAAAACCAGTACTGCGGCCCACTTGTCGCTCCCGTACATTTCTTGGAGCGCACTTCACGCTCCGTTCCACAATACATCTTGGCTCTACAGTGGTGCCGCAGTCCAATAGACCGCATGGTTCGCGAATGTACAAGTCGTCCCATGTTCATCCATGCCCAGCAGCACATGTCATTTTCTCAAGTTTAACCGCACGATGAATGCTTTGATCTATAGTTTAGGTACGTGCGTGGTGGGGCTGGTAATTTATTTTGGTGGAGCTAAACTCTTTCGTGCAGTAGTCTGCAAGTGACATGGGCGCAAGAAGGGGAACAAGTGAGATGTAACCACCTTTCCTCCTCCCAAAATTCTGGCCGTGCTCCTGGCAAGAAAATACGCCGAGGCCAGCTGCACTCGTTAAATAAGAAACGAAATTCAGTTGTTACACTACTAGAAAGCTAACAGAAAATACAGGGACGCAAAGAAACCGTGAAGAAGCTGAAATACTCTAGACAGCGCGCGAGCGATCATCTCTCAGCGTTCCTTGCAACTGGGTTCGACGGCATCCCCGGGTCGAATGGCCCACTTCCTGCAACCCCGGCGTGTCGCCTCATCGCAGACCCATGACGATGACGAAGGTGCCCTGGACAACGACGCCACAGCGCAATATGCATTGACTATACATATCGAGCACGAGCTTTCGCTCTCCCGCGTTGAAAGAACGGGACCTTCTTGCGAGGAAGGTGACTTAAGTATGAGGTCTATTCGGGAGTTACTGTACCTATTGGCAGCGGGAGGTTAGTGTGCTCTACTGCTGTCCCCAAGATCGCGAGTTCGGAACTGGCCGTGGCAGTCACATTTCAATGGCGGCGAAATGCTATAGGTCCGTGTAAAAGGTGATGTCAGTGCCTGTTAAAAACAACAACAAAAAAAACACATCAAATGTCCAATGGTTCCAGAGACCTCCACTAGGGCATGTCCCATGGACGAATCGTTGTTTTGGCACGTAAAGCTCCACATATCATAACTATTACTTTTGGCAGCGGGTTGCACGGCGTGCAGTGTCCGAGGCATTGGCCTGTGCCTCGGCGGCGGGGATCATTTCACCGCGCTCTCTTTCATCCCCCTCGCACTCGGAGACCTCATTTGCCTGAAAGGCTTGCCGTGCGAAGCGGCGGTGCGATCACGACGCCGCCGCCGCCGCGCGGAAAGAAAGTGCAAAGAATGGGAACCTTGCCGCGGGTAGCGATGACAGTAGTGTGTAGTAGTGTACTACGCGCGCAAGAAGAGCTGGGTCAGTCACGGCGCGCCATGGGAGGGCCGTTCCGACCGGAAGCTTCCCCCGGGCGTTGCTCGTAGTACCGCAATCACTTCCAGCTCTAGGGCGACGCCTCCAGCCAGCGGCGACCAACGTGCTTGCTCTCTCTCATTCTACTTTCCCGCGACTTTCAAGTTTAAAGCTAGTGTTTCGTGGTTACGTGAAATAAAACAAGGTCTTTTACTGCAGCCACCCTGGCCTTCACGTTGTCTCACTGATGGAAATTGTCGGTTAGTGCTCTTTGATACCATGTCTAAAAAAGAAAAAGAGCCCTTAAATCTGTCCTTGTTTTCTCGATGATCAACTCGTTTCATTAGTATGTGGGGCTGTGTACTCAAACAAAATATTGTTATTGGGTAACGACGCTCCCTATGGCGTGGTCAGTCGTACTGCTGGTTCGGAAAGTGGTATAGTCACTATAGTAGTAGTGGAGGTTCAAAGGTACGCATGGCGCTCATAGACTGTGCCAAGCCCGCAGCCAGGGGGGTGAGGGGTGTTGCCCTAGCCCCCCCCCCCCCTTTTGAGATTTTGATGCAGGGTGGTGTTTTACCGAATGTAAATAATAAAAGTACATCTTTTGCCGAAATAACCTAGACCTTCAACACCCCCTCCCCTCCCTAAGAAAAAAATGTCCTGGCTACGTATGGTGGCGAAGCACGTTTTTTATAGTATCGATGGGCAGCCCTGGATGGCTTGGTGTATTGAAGGATCTAGATGTTATTTTCAACAGCAGCACTTGGCGGTCACCCCAGGCGGAAAGAGGCGCAAATGCAGCTTAAATGTGCCTGTGGGCCCGTACATAAGGCAGTGTTCACGTAAACATCTGGTCCACATACGCGTACATAGTAAACAAAGAATATCAACACTAGCATAGCAACGAATTGAGGAGAAAAAAAATGGCCCCGTATCTGCGTGTCTCACTGCAAATGTCATCGAAAGACGATAGTCCTGCGTCTGGAAAGAGTGAACAAAACTTTTTATTTGATGTTCTGCTCGAAAAAATCGGTGAATTGTATTCTGGAGGCGCTGCGTTAGAGAGTCTCGACCCGTGCAGCGAAGGCGAACGAGCGCATCGAGGCACGCTAGACACGCAGCGCTATCTGGCAGTTATCTTGAAAAACGAAGGAAGGCACCCGTCTTGGAGGCAATAAGCTGATGGACGCAAAGCGACGGGCTGGTGCCACCACCGTGTCGTCTTAGCAAGGCGTTGTAAACACTTGCCTTTTTGAGCATCATGTTGCATTGTCAACGCAGCGTGATAAACGTCATGGTCCTTAGAATTACTTATGTATGCCTTCTCTAGTATAAAGCCACACACACGAAATATTGACGTGTTGTTAGGCTGCTTCAGATATAAGCAATAACTGCTTATAGCGGCGATTGGGCGCGGCACGTTTTCTTGATTTACCGAGCGAGTTTTGCCTCCACTCATCGTGCTCACATGTTTCGACGGGATTTGAATGGCGCAGGCTGCCCTTTCCAGATGTTTTACCCCTGAAAGTAGCTGAGTGTCGGGCCGGGGGACGCCTGTGCCCTTTTTGCGAAACCGGTGAGTATCAGGCGGCACGTGTATTTGAACCCACGACCTCCCGCGGCCGAAGCGGACACTCTACCACGAGGCAAGTATGAACGCTGAAACTTGAGCAATATTGGTGGGCGCTGTGGATGTGGTTGGCCGTTTGGAATATTGTTTGATGTTGTTTGGGGTGTCGTTAGAGTGGACAAACAGACAAATGCACAGACAGACCAAATTTTTTTTTAGTCGAAGTACCCCAAGAAGGACCATCGTCTTTAAAATACTCGTAAACGTAAGGTGTTACTATCACTTTGTGTCAATTCCCAAAACGTCTTTTCCACAGGGTAGGATAACAAACCCGCCGTGAATTCGATCAACTTCGCTACAACGATTTTCATTACTCAGATGACGTGCTCACATCGCAAAAGAGGACAGGGCTTGACATTCTGGCAGCCTTCAACCTTTCATTGTGAGTACGGGCATGGTTATACTGCAAAATAAATACACGTATAATGGCGAAAATAACGCCAAGTTCATTTTGGAGCTTGTGGGTTGTTGCAGCCAGTTCTCACAGGCCTTGTGCATCTTATGATTTTAATGAACAGGGCATGAAGGCTTCCGGCGACGACCGCTTCTGCAACATGCGAGGACATGCATGTTTCAACGCGAGAAGGCTCCGACACACGACTTGGCATGTGACTTTTCTGTTCTGTTCAGTTCTGTTCAGTTCTGTTCTGTTCGATACTAACTGTTTTGCTGTGGAGAGGTTGAGGTCCATATTGTGTCGGCTACTCCATATCAATAAGTTCTGCAGTTAAAAAAAAGAATAACACTGAACGGTACCCAGAAATGAACAATCCAAAAAAAACATATTACCACACTGAAACCAGTTGAAATATCATGCCAATGCTCAGTTTGCTTGCAGCAGTTCACACTGTCAAAAACTGTTCACACGCACAACCCCCTTTTCTACTGTCAGTATATGAACAAACACATTTCATATATATCAATCCCTGGCTCTCTATCACAGGCGCTTATCCAGTCCAGTCTCCACTAAAAAATTCTGTCAGGAAGACGTTCGCCCTTTTCTGATTGATTGATTGATTGATTGATATGTGGGGTTTAACGTCCCAAAACCACCATTTGATTATGAGAGACGCCGTAGTGGAGGGCTCCGGAAATTTTGACAACCTGGGGGCCTTTTCTGAAGATGCATTCCAGGCCATTGTCCGATTAATTTCTTTAATGTGAGGGGCCGTCTTATTGTGCGAAACACGACTTTCGACTGCGATGTCCTGACTCATGACGTAGGCACACAGCTTGACAGAAGCGCGCCTTCTGCTGTCTAGTGTATGCTGCTTGAACGTCGTAATGCCACTGGTCGTAATGCCACAGGCATACAGTCTAAGCAGATCACTAGATGGTCGCAAGTTTTCCGATGTTTAGCATTCTCTTGAAAACCAGACCTGCTTACTTCAGTTTATTATATATCGCTACTTAACCACGTTAATCGCATATCCCAGAAAGAAAGAGACAGAAGAACAATTGAAGGACAGGCAGGAATGTTAACCTGAGGATCTATCCCGCTGATCAGCCTGTACTCGAAAAGGGCAAAAGGTCTATAAAAGACGGCAACATAATGAATAGAAAAGCAGAAAGCTTCACCAGAGGTAGTTCCCCTCTACTAACCTGCACTGCAGACGGAAATGCCAGGATGAAAAGCTGTTTTACCTTACCTACCCCTTTGTTGAACCGTTTCCTGAAAGTGGTCCATGTCTTTGATTGGACACTTACGTGAATCATCTTCTACACAATTTTTTTGCTTCCTGGGCTTTCGATTTTCTTCTCAGACCATTGTATTGAGTCCTCCCCCGACTGCTCCTGTAGCTTTGTTTTATGCACCTCCCATAGTTTTTCAATGAAGGCGCATTTTCGACAGAGGCGAAAATGCTGTAGGCCCGTGTGCTCAGATTGGGGTGCACGTTAAAAAACCCCACGTGGTTGAAATTCCCGAGTCTCTCCGCTACAGCGTCTGTCATAATCATACGGTGGTTTTGGGACGTTAAACCCCACATATCAAATCTCGTGTGTTGCATTGCTTTCGGGGTCGGCACAACTTCGACCAATAGAAGATGGCATGTGTTAGCGTTTGCACCTGTAATGATAGCGTCACAAATTTCATCAATTTCTGACGTCACAACTACGTCACAAAACCAGCCAAGCCCCGTCCTCTCCTCTCGCCAACCTAACGCAGCTGCAGTTTCTGCACCACACGCCACTCTCGTCACCGTCTAATTTGGCATCTAAGACATTCTCCTTACTAATAAAGGCAAGGGAACAACGATTGTGCAGAAAAGCTGTAGGACCTGCTATGCAATTGTTTGGTAGTACTTGTGCATACCGAAGTGTATGGACGTATATTGCATTATGTGTGTAACTCAATAACTTTAGTAATGTCTCGTTTTACCTCTGTCCCGTGTTACCTGTGTCACGTGAATGCGTGGTCAAGAGAATATATGTACGACGAATCACAGGAATATTCACTGATAAATGTACAACAGCTCGACTGATGTGTCGATATTACTCTGGAACGCGAGATCGTTTATGTTCGTTAATTACCTGCTACTCTTACCAATAGGACGGAGGCTGACTGCAATGGTATCATGAAAGCATTCATCTTTATCTCACTTCCCCATCAGATCTTAGATATATATCTACATCGGAGTTTGCCATCACAAGCTGACAATGTTTCATTGTGTGTACGAGGTACTAATCGCGAAGCACGGAGTACGGGGTTTGAATCGGATGATTTATAAGTTAAACAGCATACTTAGTAACCATTGTATTTGATCGAAAGCAAGATTTTCTTGTTGAAGGAGGGTTCCGACTAAATGATACCCAAAGAAATGCATATTTGTATGTGACACGCACGCACAATATATATATATATATATATATATATATATATATATATATATATATATATATATATATATATATATATATATATAGCATCGAACGCGTTATTCGAAGGTCGTAGGTTCGATTTCTGCTCACGGCTGGTTATTTTTGCATCCACTTTTCTTTCTTCTTATTTACATTCCATTGGTTCTAATAACTTCCCCTGTACATTCCTTGGCATTACTGTCTGTTATATCTCATTAATATTGTGTTAAAACACGCAAAAACGAGCCCTTAGGTATACACTTCTTTCCCTTATTATATATATATATATATATATATATATATATATATATATATATATATATATATATATATATATACGTGTGTGTGTGTGTGTGTGTGTGTGTGTTTCTTGAGAGCTTATGGTTTTAGTGGCTGCTAGTGCTAGCACAATAGGTTTGCGCATTGCACAAATGCCCCTTTCATCCTATTTTCTTGAGTTGCAACAACATTTTAAAGCGTTCCCGTACTAGGTTGTTGCCCCGACATGTGGTATGTTGCCTTCCTCCTTTCTCTCCCACCACGGTCTGTGCAGGAGTGACTGATTCCTGTTCGTTGGTCGTTAGATGGTGAACTTGAGAGCGAAGGAAGGAGTGACAGAGCGGGCCCCTTGTTTACCAATGGAAATGCGTGGCCTTGGCCGCCACTACGGCAGCGAGTCGTTGCCTCGACACCCGTCGGTCGGTCGTGCGTGCCCTGCCGAGCTACTTGCCGCCTCCGTTTTGCGTCATCGCGTACACACTCGGCCAGCCAAGGAAGCGGTCCTCTCGTTCTCACGTCTGTCGACTGAGAAAGCTACGCCGCCCGAAAAGGTAAACGCAAAAACAATTGTTTCGCTGCCGACTTCTCACGTAGGCATGGCAACGAGGATGGGCCGCCCGTAGCAGATGCCAGTTCTGTCACAATGGCGCCGAAGAGAGCCAGACCGAATGGGTGACAGAAGGGAATTGATTCGATTGATAGATTGAAATGTGGGGTTTAACGTCCCAAAACCATCATATATCATTATGAGGGACACCGTAGTGGAGGGCTCCGGAAATTTTGACAACCTGGGGGTTTTTTAACACGCACCCAAATCTGAGCACCCAAGCCTACAGCATTTTCGTGACAGAAATGAAGTTTCTTTCTTTTCTTCCATTTCTTTCTTCATGATGACCCTTTTTATTGAACTGATACCCCTTCTTCCAGTGTTGCATACGTTAAAGCTAAAGAAGATGAATTGATATAGCGGTTCGTTCCTTTGCGAAACACCACCAGTGACAAAACCAACTGTGAATGAAGCCGAGGAAAGCGCAAGGGAGATTCTTTATATTGTATTCAAGAGAGCGATATCAAAACGAGGGAAACGCTGGAAGGTACACCAGAATTCTACAATGCGGTCTGCTACCCTACAGGAAGTGTATGGGAAAAAGAAAGATAGAGGGAAAGAAAGCGCAAGGAAAAGCAGGCACTCGATAAAACTCAAGGCAGAAGACAGGTGCAGGGTGCGAGTACCAGGGTCTATTCAATAAGCCACTGCCACGCAAAAAGTTCAGTGAGACCTTCACTGATTTCCAGTGTGACAGAAGGTAGGGGTCGGCAATTTAGCACTGACTGTTCTGACAAGGGTCTATCGTCAAGGCGTGCCAACACACCAGCCAGTGGCATTCAGTGCGTTCTGTAGTGTTGGGGGCAGCGACAAAGAACGTAGTCTATCGTTTTTTTTTAGTGCCACAGTGGTTGAGCAGCACTGTATCTATGCCGATTCAGAAGGCAAACATCTGGTGAATGTGGCCCCATGCCTCCGTCAACAAAATACCATTGGCGAGAGCTCGGACTGAGACCAAAGTCGACGAGATGGTGCATTGCTGTAAACTTGGTGTTCCACAATGATTGTGCGTCTTCGTTAGCAATCTCACTAATCACTGCGGCTTTGTATAGGGACTGAACACGCTGACAATGCCGCTCAATCCGAACAACAACAACAACAACAACAACAACAACAACAACAACAACAACAACAACAACAACAACAACAACAACAACAACAACAACAACAACAACAACAACAACAACAACAACAACAACAACAACAACAACAACAACAACAACAACAACAACAACAACACAACAACAACAACAACTACTACTAACTACTACTACTACTACTACTACTACTACTACTACTACTACTACTACTACTACTACTACTACTACTACTACTACTACTACTACTACTACTACTACTACTACTACTACTACTACTACTACTACTACTACTACTACTACTACTACTACTACTACTACTACTACTACTACTACTACTACTACTACTACTACTACTACTACTACTACTACTACTACTACTACTACTACTACTACTACTACTACTACTACTACTACTACTACTACTACTACTACTACTACTACTACTACTACTACTACTACTACTACTACTACTACTACTACTACTACTACTACTACTACTACTACTACTACTACTACTACTACTACTACTACTACTACTACTACTACTACTACTACTACTACTACTACTACTACTACTACTACTACTACTACTACTACTACTACTACTACTACTACTACTACTACTACTACTAGACGACGACGACGACGACGACGACGACGACGACGACGACGACACGACTACGACTACGACGACAGACGACGACGAACAAGACGACAAGACGACGACGACGACGACGACGACGAAACGACGACGACTACGAACGACGAGACGAAGACTGACGACGACGACGAAGACGATACTACTACTACGACTACATACTACTACGACGACTGACGACTACGACTACGACGACGACTACGATACGACTACTACGAATACTACTACGACTACTACTAACTACTACTACTACTACTACATACTACTACACTACTACTACTACTACTACTACTACTATACTACTACTGACTACTACTACTACTACTACTACTACTACTACTACTACTACTACTACTTTCCTCCTCTCAACCACACTCTGCTCATAGCGCTTGAGGCTCTCGCTCGAGTCTCACTTCACGTATACCCCACAACATTATCCAGTTGTGGACGAAGAAGCAAAGCCGAGAACGTATCACGTCTATCCCGACCAGGACAGAATGGGGTCAGCCTTGTCATTGTAGCCGAACGGACGTCACGTGACCGATGTCCACGATCTGTGAGACCACATGACCTCGCAGGTGTTTTTGTAAAGGAGAGCAACCCCAGCGAAACAACGAAAACAAATGGCAGAGCACGAAGCGATCGCCTGTAGCTGTGATGCAACGAACGCTCGAATCAGCCGGGAATACGACCTCCAAGACGTCGACCGTGGCATTGACGTCCAGCTGAAGGAACTGTCAGTCTCGCGGTCGTCCTGGAACAAATAAGACGGCGTCACGCGCTCATATCTCATTGGCAGCTCGACGCCCACACGCGCGTATGTGTGAATGCGCGACTTGTCATTTGCCATTAGGGTTAGACGATGGAACCGCCATGCCCCTCCTTCTGCTCGGCAAATAAATATCTGTGCTACAACGAAGAAGTGCTTCTGTACTTGTCCATAGCGTGTGTGACCTTCAAGCCGAGTTGAGTCACGGCTTTTCTTTCTCGAGATGTCATCCTCCAGAGGTCCCGGCTCCCTCGCACCTTTGAGCACCTTGAAGTTTGGGCACGTGGAGGCACCTATTCAGACACCGACCCAAGATGAATGTTTACACCCAGCACATCAGCGGGTGTGTTTATGCCTCGCGCGCGAGCACTCGGCGTCGTTGAAAAGCCGTCACTATGCCGTTGCGACGACGAATGGCAAGCGGAACTAGAAGGAATGGCTTTAGGAGTGCGTGAGCAACTGTACAATCGCCACACCGTAAAGTCAGCTGTCATACGTCTTCGAGGAACGAATCATCTAATGGCGTCGATTCTGTAGAAGAGAAAGAAGATTCACGCTGTAAACAAGTCACAAGTGTAACGTATACATTCTCTATTGCGTTTACAGCCGCAGAATGCAACTACGCAAATCTCCGGGCAGGTGTATAGGTACGAGCATGACGTATTGCCGCTTCTGTGTGGTGTTGCGTCACTACGGGGCACTTTGAATTCTCGCGAGTGTCATGCTTTGTATGTGAAAAGCATTTGCGAAAGCAGCTGGCAAACGCCAAAACAAGTTTCTTTTTTTTTCTTTTCACTTGTTTTGCAGCCTTCGTCGATAGTCTTGTAGTCACTCGGCGTAAACACATCGGTGAGCTTTACTTGACTTCATTTGACGCGCAATTCATAGGCTGCATTTAAAGCATAAGGAAATTGAGATAATGGCGCCGATTTCGAATAGTCAGCTCAGAGCTGATCAGATCAATGTCTTGCAATAAATAATTGATAGATAAGCGCGAAATTATCCGCCATTCAAGGCTTACGTTCCGTGCACGAACCATCACAGCCACGCACGGAAGAGCTAAATGAACTTACTTTAATTCGATTTGGCTTTTCAATTCAATTTGATTTCTAACATCTAAAATACCACCTGTTCTCATTACTGTTTTACGACGCGCGAGCTTTAGGCGATGAACTGCACCCAATCTTGTAACTTACACCAATATGAATCGTCTCTCATTTCTATTCAAGCATATGAAACAGACGAGCCTGCGAAATCTCTCTGCTGCATTTACTGACGCACCGTGCAATACTCTCTCAACATGGAGTTCGTAGAACGGTCCAAAACCCAGTCCATCCTCTGCTCCACTGTCCCTACATGATAGTGAGGGGGAAACAGCGCAAAAACGGGGCGAAGAAATAATGACCACACGTTTCCTTTTTCGGCTGTATATTTTCTGGTGTAATAAACTTACACTCAGTTGTTCCTCAGCGCTTGTGTTGTGAGGTCATTCTTCGTCCCGTTTGCGCGCTATTTACCCCTCGGTATCGTGTAGTTGGTGTTGTGCCCGGCGCCAGAGCTGACGAGGGAGCGGCGTTCCTTTTGATGTTCCTTTTTAGTCGCCAAACGGGTTGGCGGCCTGTGTCCGCCATGTATTGTTCCCCCCTGGCCGGAGGGTGCGGCGTCTTGCCGCCACGACACCGTGAGCAGTTCGGGAGACCACAGGTGCAGCTTCTTCTTTGGAAGATGACGGCGGCGGCGGCGGCCGGAAATCGTCCCGCTAATTGAACGAGTCGTTCGGCGACCATTTGAAGCTTGTTTACGGCGGCCCTTCCGATGGATGCAGTCATCAACTTCAGACCCCTCGCCCAGCGACACCCCTTGACGAGGAGGAGCCACGTTCGGGCCACATGGCCGTGCAGTGACCACGCTTCAATTTTGAACGTTCACGTGGACCGTGCGTGCTCGTCACCCTCGCGGGTAATGTGTGATCCGTGGTTGGACGGTGCCCTCTGTACGCGGTCCCCGATCTAGGGATCTGGGGAGGACAGACCCTTTATAATGAGCCCCCACGGCTCATTCGGTGTGCTTTTTTTCGAGAAGAGAACCAGGCAGAACAGAGCAGAACCGAGCAGAACCATGTAGAACCAAGCACCATGGAGCGCTATGTTAGGAGTCATGTAGAGGCCTGCCACGTTTGAGGGCTCACCGTGTAGGGAGTTCGCAATGTATATATTGTAAATAAACCCTCTTCAAGTCTCTCTTCCTCCTGCCTCGACAACTTCATCCCGGACCTCCGGTGTCTGGAAACCCCGGTCGCAACAACTGGTTGGCAGCGGTGGGATACGAGTCTGCGACGGAGAGCGACATGTACCGGAGGCCAGCCGAAAGCCCTGGAACTCGGCGGGATCGAAGCAGCGTACCACCACCGCACGTAATGGGGTGAGTGCCTGGCTTTGTGCTTGAGATATATCGAGTCTTTTAGCCTAGATTCGTTAAAAGATAGATATAACCAACAACTGCCTGGCCACTGTGGTTGTTATCTCAGCACAAGGCAGCACTGGATGATTATCTGAGCAAGTACGCTAAAGCAGGAAAGCTTAGATGATTCAATAGGAACAAGTGGTAATGTTTCAAAATTTCTAAGGGTACGTTGCAGGTTAAATTTTAGGATGTTGTAAAAAGCAGGAGTGAAAAATCAACAAGAAAAAGTAGAGAGGGATGTTGGCCACGTAGTGCTACTTGGGTGCTTAAGCTTGTGGTCTCCGCTGTGAGATTTGCCAGGCTTCAATTTCTCTAGACCCAGAATTGAAACGCTGGTGGGTTTGTGTTTTGTCACAGCTGAGCCAAAGCAAAGTAGTCGCCATGGATCTTACGAGATTGACAAGAGAGAACCTGCTGAACCTGTGTTGGGATCTGGAGCTAGATTTTAATGATGATATGCCTGCTTCTAAACTCCGCGAAGTGATTCTCGAAAGCAATAGTGACAATGAGGAAATCGAGCACTTCGGGAATATGTACTTATTGGACCAGGAGGAGGAAGTAAAAAGGGCGCAAAGAAAGGAAAGATGGCGCCAGGAGGAATTGGAAGCTGAGCGCAGGCATGAAGAACATATGGAAGTACAAAGGGCGCAAAGAAAGGAAAGATGGCGCCAGGAGGAATTGGAAGCTGAGCGCAGGCATGAAGAACATATGAAAAGGATGCAGGAATTAGACGAAGAGATAGATAGGATTCGGCGTAGAGGGGTGGCATTGCAGCAGAGTGGTCAATCCGTAGATGTAGCGCACGAGCGGTGCAAGGTAGCGGCGGTGCCGTTTAAGGTTGAAGAGAAGGCTACAGGTCAGAAAGTTGTAGATGTAGCGCACGAACGGTGCGATGTAACGGCGGTGCCGTTTACAACTGAAGCGGAGGCTACATGTCTGATATCTGTAGATATAGCGGCGGTGCCGTTTGAGGCCGAAGAAAAGGCTAGTGCCTGTAAGGGAATGGAACAGGTTTTAACCCATTCTGAGAGAAAAGAGCTCGCGGTCGCAGCAGGGTGTGAGGGTTCCGTGGTGGTGGAAACGGAGTTAAGATTAACAGAGTGTTCCATCGAACCTTGCAGCCCTGTAGACTATGTTGATGAGCGTCAGAGGCGGACGAAAGGCTCCAGGTTTGGCACCAAGGAATGTGCCAAACGGAGAAAGCGTCCGAAAAACAGAAGCGCGGCAAGGCTCGCGATCAGCACGGCGCGTTTGACGAGGACCTTCGAACGGCGTGGCGGATTTGCGAGAAAAGGCCCGTTGTCTTCTCTGACTGGCTCGAATCGCATGCGTCTAAGCGGCCGGAGAGTGAGGAAAAGAAAAGCGCAATCTACGCGGCCGCGGTCTAGCGATGAACTGATAAGTGATCATCAGGACTGGGCGCGCGAGACGGCGGAGGAGCATATCGGTGATGAAGAACGTCAGAGTAGGACGAAAGGCTCCCAGGTCCGCGCCAAGAAGCGTGCACAGGGGAGAAAGCGTCCGAAGGGCAACAGTAAGGCAAAGCTCGCGATGAGCACAACGCGTTCGAGTAAGGTTTTCAAACGGCGGAGTGACATCGCGAGAAAAGTGCCGTTGTCTTCTCTGACGGGTCTGTATCGTATGCGTCCGAACCGCCGGAAAAGAAAAGCGCATCGTACGCGGCAGTGTTGGAAGGATGAATTGCTAGGCAATCATTCAGACAGTGCGCGCGGGAAAGCTAACAAGCAAGTGGGTGCTGACGAGCATCAGAGGTTGGCGAAAGGCTCCGTAGACGGCACGAAGAAGCGTGACAAACGGAGAAAGCGCCGTAAAGACGAGGCAAAAATCGCGACGCGTTTGAGGAATGTATTCAAATGGCGGAGCGAAATTTCAAGAAAGTTGCCGTATCGCAAGCGTCCGAGCGGCCAGAGAACAAAGAAAAGAGAAGCGCATTGTGTGCGTAAGTGGCCGAAGGGCAAGAGACCCTTCCGTTGTTCTCGCGGTGCATTGGACGGGGTGCGGGGCAAAAGAGTCGGTGGTTTTCGAGGGGCAGGAAGCGACAGCAAGTCGGCTTCGAGGAACGTCGCGGGGTTCGGTAGCAGGGCGATTGACGCGTGTTGTAGACCCCGCTTCTCGAGAAAATCGTTCCGGGCGCGACCACCACGAGTTAGACTAAAAGTTAGTGAGAACAGCTGTTAGCCTGTCAGAAAACGTCGACTCGGGACTGTAAAAAGGAATGTTTTGGTTGTTTACTTTAGTGATTTGTAAATAACTAGTTTGAACTTTGTTTTCGTTAGCACTCTATCGTTTTAGTTGCCGATATGCGTTGTAAGGAGATCTATTGGAAGGATAGTGACACGCATTAGAGCGTACAGAATTAGGCGTTTGTCATCGGCACCGGAGTTGGTTTGTATGCGTCCGAGCCGCCGGACAAAACGAAAAAAAAAAAAAAAAGCACGTTGGGTAGAAAGGCAGACCCTTTCGTCGCTCTATCGACGGCATGTTTGATGGACTGCGGGAGTGCGAGGTACTCAGCGAGAGTAAGAACGCAGGTTGTCAGCGCAGAGCTTTGCGGGGGTCGGAGGCGAAGCGAATGGGTTTTGCCATTGTTCCATTCCCGTTCGCCTAGAAAGACCCACAGGACGCGACGCCGCGCGTTCGTCTCAAAATTAAGTGACAGCGGTAAGCGTTTCGGAGGGCTCTCCCGCGGATTTGTATTTTTTAGTTTTGAATATCTGTTTTGACTGTTTAGGTCAGTTTTCCTTTTGGAATGTGTTTTGTACTTCTGCTACTAGATAGCGTTTACGTAGCAGGTACCATGCTGTTTATTTTTTAAGCTTTGTATGTATTGGTTTTAAAGGTAACCGTTTTGCGGCAGTATAACGACACGTTAGGGGCGTTTGTCAAGTAGGACCGACGTTAGAGACGAATTTTGAGTGAGCGCACGGACGCAAGGATATTCTTGCGAGGTTTTCAGGATTCATGCGAAAGTTTTTTTGTTGTTATTTTTTGTTTTGTTCGCATGTCTCCGGTGTTGAAGTAAGGAAAGGTATTCGTGGGTTTACGTGTACGTTTTAGTTCATGAGCTTGAGTGTAGAGTGGTAACCTCACGAGAGTTAATGAGTGGTTCATCCATGCAGGAGCACTATAGCACTGTGATGTGCGTTTGCGGATGTATAATAAAGATGTTCCTGATGCAGGTACAGCACGGCAGTTATGCTTTCGTCTTCTCAAAAGGAATTGACGACTGGCTTTGGCGGCACTAAATTTCGGGAACTAAAAGATAGCGTGAAGTAAAATGCTTTATTTTATGAGTATGATACCTGGTGGGTTACGGCGGATTACTCACGCAAGCACTCGGGTATGCCACGGTGAGCGCATCACTTGACAGTTAGTTTTCTTGAAAGCAGTTTGATGGGAAGATTATTATCGGATCGGGATTAGGAGTTTTGGTGAAACCTCAGAGAAACGTCCCGATTGCTGCTTTGTGTTTGGTAATACTGCTTAAGTAAGGTTGCTTTTGGATAATTTGTCGGACTCGACGTGTCTCAGTGCGGGCAGGGTGCTCTCCCGTGCCTGTGGTGGTGTGTATGAATGCTTTTCCCAGAGGGGAGCCACAGGGAACGAGAGGGAAAGAGTCCTTGGCTGAGCGTCATCAGCAGTGGCCTGGAAGACAGCACTACACAGCGACACTTCGGGCAACCTGTGCAGCTGGTCACCCTCAGGTCGCTTCTCCCGCTGGCGGACGAGCTGTTGTGCCCGGCGCCAGAGCTGACGAGGGAGCGGCGTTCCTTTTGATGTTCCTTTTTAGTCGCCAAACGGGTTGGCGGCCTGTGTCCGCCATGTATTGTTCCCCCCTGGCCGGAGGGTGCGGCGTCTTGCCGCCACGACACCGTGAGCAGTTCGGGAGACCACAGGTGCAGCTTCTTCTTTGGAAGATGACGGCGGCGGCGGCGGCCGGAAATCGTCCCGCTAATTGAACGAGTCGTTCGGCGACCATTTGAAGCTTGTTTACGGCGGCCCTTCCGATGGATGCAGTCATCAACTTCAGACCCCTCGCCCAGCGACACCCCTTGACGAGGAGGAGCCACGTTCGGGCCACATGGCCGTGCAGTGACCACGCTTCAATTTTGAACGTTCACGTGGACCGTGCGTGCTCGTCACCCTCGCGGGTAATGTGTGATCCGTGGTTGGACGGTGCCCTCTGTACGCGGTCCCCGATCTAGGGATCTGGGGAGGACAGACCCTTTATAATGAGCCCCCACGGCTCATTCGGTGTGCTTTTTTTCGAGAAGAGAACCAGGCAGAACAGAGCAGAACCGAGCAGAACCATGTAGAACCAAGCACCATGGAGCGCTATGTTAGGAGTCATGTAGAGGCCTGCCACGTTTGAGGGCTCACCGTGTAGGGAGTTCGCAATGTATATATTGTAAATAAACCCTCTTCAAGTCTCTCTTCCTCCTGCCTCGACAACTTCATCCCGGACCTCCGGTGTCTGGAAACCCCGGTCGCAACATTGGGCCTTCAAGACACCCTTCGGCGATTTCTGTCCCTTCTTCTGTCGTCTTCCTGTTCGCGCTGCGCACAACTTCCAACATGCCTCTAGTCAAATGTCTAAAAAACATTTCTTGAAGAAACTCCCTTCTCTGAGCTGCACACGGATGCGCGGCCTCTGAGATCAGCACGGAAGGTATCTGAGCAAATCCGAAATTCCGCACAGTCGACCGGGGTCGGCATCTGACAGGCGTGGAAAGAATACCGTATGACGTAACGAACGCTGCGGACCCTGCCACCACGCCGTGGAAGCAAAGAGGAAATCGAGCGTGCCCCGCACGTCCAGCGTATAGTCATTAATCAATCAAACGGGCCCTCTCTCACACTCACTCGTAAACCTCCTTAATACACACAATTTCCTGTTCGCAAATCACGTGTTCCGACGCTCGCGCACACACAACCCACCGCGGCCAACGCGGAAAAAGAAAGAGAAGTAAGAACAACAAAACAGGGCGCGCGGAAGAAGTCCACCGAGAGTACTTCTCCAATGTAGAAACAAAGGCGCACGTACGGCCGACTCGGAAAAGGCAAATGCGAAGAACGCGCAACGAGAGTGGAAGCACTTTCTTCGCCGTTGCGTCGACTGCCTTTTCTTCACTGCGTGTGCATGTGTGTACGACTGTCCGTCTGTCCGTCTGTCTGTCTGTCTGTCCGTCTGTCTGTCTGTCCGTCTGTCTGTCCGTCTGTCTGTCTGTCCGTCTGTCTGTCCGTCTGTCTGTCTGTCCGTCTGTCTGTCTGTCTGTCCGTCTGTCTGTCTGTCTGTCCGTCTGTCTGTCTGTCCGTCTGTCCGTCTGTCCGTCCGTCCGTCCGTCCGTCCGTCCGTCCGTCCGTCCGTCCGTCCGTCCGTCCGTCCGTCCGTCCGTCCGTCCGTCCGTCCGTCCGTCCGTCCGTCCGTCCGTCCGTCCGTCCGTCCGTCCGTCCGTCCGTCCGTCCGTCTGTCCGTCCGTCCGTCCGTCCGTCCGTCTGTCCGTCTGTCCGTCTGTCCGTCTGTCCGTCTGTCCGTCTGTCCGTCTGTCTGTCCGTCTGTCTGTCTGTCTGTCTGTCTGTCTGTCTGTCTGTCTGTCTGTCTGTCTGTCTGTCTGTCTGTCTGTCTGTCTGTCTGCTGTCTGTCAGTCTGTACGCCAGCACTCGACTTCTGCGCGTCTGCGTTTGTGCGGGCCTGCGTTGGGCGTGTGCGGGTCGTGTGGTGTTGGCACGCATCGCCGGCTGCGCGTAACTTCACGTGATTTGGGCAGAAATGAGGAAAGCCTCGGAGGACGCGAATCGGAGGAGACACGCCGGGCCCGGCCCGGCCCGCCGATTTCCGGAACACGGCCACTACAATGCTTCGTCGTCGTCGTCGCTCCACGGTCGACGCTTAACTTCCCGTTGCGAGCAGCTGATATGAGGTGCACTGGCCTCGCTACGTCAAGGAGAGAGCGAGGAAGGCGGCCACTTTTCTTCGGCTGATCGATGACCGCAGAAGCAGCGTTTTCTTTCCTTAATGTTACGTGGCTCGTGGCATAACATGTACAACCACTATGACTCACTTGTAAGCCGTTGCCAATCATCAGCCGTGCCGAAGGACGGTTGCATGCAAGTTAGTATTTGTCGTGCTGTTAGAGTGGCCGATCAGCTAAAGCTAATCAGCTGACCACCCAATGAGGCATCGCGGACATGTGTGCCCGATAGAAATTGATTCGCGTGTTGTAACGGAAACAGCCTGTAAAAAGATTATTCTGGCTTCCAATCTAGTGTACCTGAATTTTAAGCATAAGTACGCGTCTACACACAGCTCATTTTGGCAAATCAAGCTCTGATGAAGCCTGCAAATCTCGTTGAGGGACCATTGTTTAGTCTAAAACCATGGCCCTGTGCAGAGTTCCACATATAAAAAAGAGATATTTTAGTTTTATTTTTAATGATCCTGGAACAGGGTTGTCTAGTCTAGAGTTAATTAATAAAGAGTCCTACAATAAGCACTGAACAAACATTACGTGTTACGCAGACTGTTGGACAAATACAACTACACAAGGGCATAACTACACAGCCTTGACTTTTTTAACACGCATTATGTGCCATATATAGCTCTTTGAAGACAAATGTAAATCTGTACTGACTTCATGAACAGTTGTATAACCACAGAGGCAGGGGTCGCAGACATTTAGCGCTCGTTAATACAGTACGGGTCCAAGACATGGCTTCTGGAAGCGCATCGCTTGTGCGATTCGCATTCTGCATGCCTCTATGGCATGCGTGTGAAGTGATACCGCATGAAGTGATCGAGTCCCGTCATGACCAAAGAAAACCGCTGTGGTAATAGACCACGTAGTAACAGCATTCACTGTAATGGCATCAAGAGCAAGAACTCTTCCAAGAATGGCCCTGAGAGAGAGAGAGATAAACGAAGGTGAACGACAAGGAGAATAAACCAGCAAATGACCGACTGACTACACTACTCGGGGAAGTGGGGAAGTCAATCAGGATAAATTTTTCGCATGCCTACAGCTACTCGAAGGTGTGAGGCACCTTCTTGTCAGTCTATTGCATTTTGATCGATCCCTCGTTTTCTGCAACACACGTGGTTTTTCAGCACTGCAGATATTCCCTTAACGACTATGTCGCATGATGACGTCACATTACGTCATAGTAACGCCACTGATTTCGTCGACCTGCGACGTCATAATGGATCGATGGATGGGTGTGTCCGGCTGTGACCTTTAGGTCGGGCTGTGGCTCACGACACCTAGGCATAATGTTAAGTACTATAAGTAGTTAGTAGTATAGTTAGGTAAAATATAAGGTCGGCATACGATGACGACATCTGGCGATGATTTCTTGTATTACCTCGAGCTGACCATGGCCTCCGAGATTGCGGGCGCGTGGCGTAGAAACCTGCCACGCGCCCGCAATCTCAGAGGCCATGAGCTGACACTAAGGGCGCCGACGATTAGTTTTCGTGTTTGACGAGACGTGTAACGATTCTGCCTTAATAAGTATATATTTCATTTTGTGACGGTGTTAAGTAGTTTATATTTGTTTGCTCACCTTTTTTTTCTGCTTTGTTAAAGCAGTGAGGTCATCAGACTTTGACAACGGCCCATAATGGGATCAGGAAACACTGTGTACAGGGCTGCCCCGGAACAATCTAGAAGTGGGTCAATCCAAGCCTGAAACTCAAGAATGTGACGTAACACAGGTCGCGATACTCTTTGTAAGCGTATCAGTGGAAGGAGTGGTGTCAGTTGTTTTGTTTATTGTGTAGCTGCGTAAACAGGAACGCCGCGGGCCTACATCCGGAGCGCCCGCAATGTCCGGTAGTACGTGCAGAGAAAAAAAAAAGTGATACGGAGCATGTGTATACGGAAAGCAAGTTTCGCATGTATACACAAAGTTAAGGCGGCGGCTTCGAATTCTCGCTGTGCCAGTAGAAGTGTGCACCGTTGCCGAGGCTACACGCCGATGTTTTCTTGGGCCACGAATGTGACGAGACCACTGAAACAATCACGGGATTTCGCAGTTTTTAAACGGTGCACACACTACTTACAACAAAGACACACCGCCCTCAGTGTCACACTCGGCGTTATCCGAGTCCTACGCGAGCATACGAGAATGACTCTTCTATACGCGCTGCGCGCAGATCGCGATGAAACAACCGGTACAGCAGCGCCAGTTGATCCGCCTAAGTCGGTGTCGTTAAACGCGGCTACCGAAAGGCTGCACGCTTTTGGCGTGGGTAGGCGTAAGTGCGCGAGCACTATAGCAGCGCACAAATTGGCCTCGAAATCAGGAGTGTGGAACCGGTTCGAAAGCGCCGCGGCGGGCGAAACTGGAAGCAAGTGGGGCGAGGAGTACGTGCAGTGCTCGAAGAGAAACCTCGGATAAGCGCGCAGCGTCGTTTGCGTATACTTCGCGAAATTAAAGAAAAACAATGAGCACCCGAAGGGCGTGCATTTTTTTGTTATTTTTTGTGGTGATATACACTATACGAGTTGAAAGAGAAGCTTGAACAACGCCCCACTTTCCGTTTCGAGTTCATCCGGCTGGAAACCATAAGCATTTCCTGAGGATTTGTTTACGTATCCGTTCGGTGAGATTATGCACTTGCTCGGAGTTGCTGGTGTTTTTGCTGGGTTAAAAGTAGTATAGTGGTGACTTTGTGACTCCCACTCCGAAGGTGTTGTTTTAGCAGGTTATCACGGCTTGCATTCATTCGCGCAAGGATTGGTTAACAGAACTAGCCGACGTATAGCTGCTCCTGGTTTAGCTAGGCGTTTACCCTCTCAGCTGTCTCATTCCAACCCCTTTCTGTACTCTACTATAGATGAATACGCTTGCTGTATTTTTCTTTCTTTTTGGTGTCTCTTTCCTTTTATCTCTTTCGCTCTCTATTTCGCTTTCTCTCTCTGTAGTTTTTCTCTAGCCCTCTGTCTATGTCTTTCTATCTCTTTCTCTTCTTACTCGTTCTTCCTTCACAATTTTTCTATAGATTCAATGTTGATAATAATATTATATTTACGACACACATTAAACCTCGACCGTAACAGCTCTGCCGTGACATCTTCCGAAACGCTCGTCTCAACGAGATACGTACTTCAACTCGGCACGTTGCGCTATGTGTGCATTATGTGCCGATGGTGTGCATACATACAAATAACTTGATTGATATGTGGGGCTTAACGTCCCAAAACCACCATATGATTATGAGAGACGCCGTAGTGGAGGGCTCTGGAAATTTCGACCAACTGGAATTCTTTAACGTGCACCCAAATCTGAGCACACAGGCCTACAACATTTCCGCCTCCATCGGAAATGCAGCCGCCGCAGTCGGGATTCGATTCCGCGACCTGTGGGTCAGCAGCCGTGTACCTTAGCCACTAGGCCACCGCGGCGGGGCTACAAATAACTTTATTCGTGTCCAGATGAACAAGGCTTCAGAAGAGGTCAAGAGACCTCCCCAGTGAAGTCGGCGGCTGATGGTCCTACAGGCGACGATGCAAGCCCTCTTGATGGCCTCAAGTTGATGTGCAAATGGCGCAGACATTCATTCCATGCAGGTGGCCGCACAATTACAGAGTGGAACCCGCGTTAAATGCGCTCAGCCGGAGCTTAATGTCGAAGGAGCAGGTTTCGTGCCCGCATTTAGAGAACGACTGAGAAAAATCGGTATCAGACCAACTTAAAACCTTAGAAGTAAGATAAGTGCGCGTACGCAAAAGGCTGAGAGTAAATTATTGGGCTCTGTTTATTTTGGGGTTTGGTAGAGGAAATTCCCGCCTAATCAGCCGATAGTGAGGCGTAATTTCAACACATGTTGTTAAAGGGTCCACGTGTTACGACGATCGCCATGATGGCATGTATGTTGTTCAAGCAGCACGTGAAAACGCATTTGTAGTTTAAATCATATAGATCTATAATTAAGGTGTCCTATTGACACAATAGTGAGAAACTTCATGACAAGCATGCACGAGATAATAGTGGTTTGGATGCACAAGACGACCTTCGTGTAATAGACACACTTGGCGCACTGTGGCCCCACTTGACCCCTGCTACAGAAAACAGCCTACCATGACACGCGTACTGCGTCAACATTCCCAAAGGGTCGTTTTATCGAAGACGTTGTGGCCCAAGGATGCGAGATGGCACTTGCCGTCTTCATTCTGTTCACAATCCAGAAGCGCGATTGCTCAAGATTGCCCACTGAAGCGAGGCTTCCGAATGAAGCACCGCTTTTCCAGCTGGGAGACCGAACACGCCTCACCATAGCTATCACTCTGAAAAGGGGCACTATTGCGTACGCCGCGAATTGCGCGAAGCAGTTGCCAATGCCGAGTCTATGGAAAACGTGAACTATATATTCTAAGAAAAGAAAAATGAGAAGTCATTTGAAGTAGCCAAGCTACACTTAATGTCAGTTTTGATCATTCAATCAAATTGACACTGGTAAGCAAGTAACACAAAAACAATCATTATACTGTATTCGTGGCACTATGTTTGCCGCTTCAGCTTAACGAAGTTTGTTTATTACACCAGACTGTTGGCCAGTCCCCTATTGTGAAAAAGCGCTAGCAGTATCGAACCGATCTATTCGCCCAGTCAATGGTACTGTCGTGATCAAATCAAGCTGCAGTACAAAATCAATCAACCGGTCCGAAAAAATCAAAGCCAGTTCCACATCGAGTTAAATCTGTACGAACTGCAAAGCACTGATTCGCCTGTGTTTTTCCTGTGGTTATCTTCTTTTTATCTGCTGATTTATGTTATTTAGTACTCTGTTCTTCTCTTTATCTGGTCTTTTATGTTAGTTTGTGTTCCTTCCATGCGTTTATCTGCTTCTCACTGCTCTTTCGTGTTCCTTTCGCGTGATTATGAGATATTCATACCATTTTCCGTTATTTACTTCTATTTATCCCAACTGCCTTGCGATTATCTATTTTTGATTATTTGGTATATTTTCAACTGTTTTTCTACTGTTTTACTACTGCTTGCTGCTCCGAAGGCGGCGGTTCATCTATCTCCCGAAGCTTTCGTTTCGCTGTCGTTTTGCTGTCTCCGATAGATGGTTTTGTCCTCCGGCAATGCTGGTGTTTAAAAGGTCATGTGATCGTATAACTGTTCTGGGACGTGAAATCTGAACAAATTACTTTTATTCCCTTGTATACTTTCGGTCGAACTTCAGAATGACGTTTAAGCTAACCTCTTGGACTACAAACTCTCTCAACCCTTCTGAGCGCGTGTCTTCATTTGCTTGACTCCTAAGTCCGGCTTCCACGACGCTTCCTTCTTTTAAGAGAGACAACAGCCTGAACTGCATCACTGTATCGTAGCTCCGCGGGCGCACGTGGAAGACCTCGTTTGGCGGCGCAAGGTGGTGTATTTCGGGTGGAAGAGATGTGCGGCGATTAAGGTTACCCTAATGACGCCTTCTTTGTCGACTCACCTACGAGCTTCCGCTGCACCCGCAACAACCGCTTTCGCCGAGTGGCTTCTAAAATATCATTTAATCTTATTTGTGCAGCATAGCGCAGAACAGGGTGCTTTGAATGGGTCTTTACGTTTCGCAGCCATCATTTTTAAGCTTTACACGAGACACATGAATCGTCAACGTTATTCGGCAAGGCCATCTTGCACACAGTGGAAAAATACAGTGTACAGCGTCATTGACGGTGCCAGTACATTTCCTTTCCCTTGACTGACTTTCCATATTAAGGCATTCCGAGGAACAGACAGACAGACAGACAGACAGACAGACAGACAGACAGACAGACAGACAGACAGACAGACAGACAGACAGACAGACAGACAGACAGACAGACAGACAGACAGACAGACAGACAGACAGACAGACAGACAGACAGATAGATAGATAGATAAACAGACAGACAGACAGACAGACAGACAGACAGACAGACAGACAGACAGACAGACAGACAGACAGACAGACAGACAGACAGACAGACAGACAGACAGACAGACAGACAGACAGACAGACAGACAGACAGACAGACAGACAGACAGACAGATAGACAGATAGACAGATAGATAGATAGATAGATAGATAGATAGATAGATAGATAGATAGATAGATAGATAGACAGACAGACAGACAGGACAGACAGACAGACAGACAGACAGACAGACAGACAGACAGACAGACAGACAGACAGACAGACAGACAGACAGACAGACAGACAGACAGACAGACAGACAGACAGACAGACAGACAGACAGACAGACAGGACAGACAGACAGACAGACTAGACATAGACTAGATAGATAGATAGATAGATAGATAGATAGATAGATAGATAGATAGATAGATAGATAGATAGATAGATAGATAGATAGATAGATAGATAGATAGATAGATAGATAGATAGATAGATAGATAGATAGATAGATAGATAGATAGATAGATAGATAGATAGATAGATAGATAGATAGATAGATAGATAGATAGATAATAGATAGATAGATAGATAGATAGATAGATAGATAGATAGATAGATAGATAGATAGATAGATAGATAGATAGATAGATAGATAGATAGATAGATAGATAGATAGATAGATAGATAGATAGATAGATAGATAGATATTATAAGTGCTTGCAGAAAAGGAAAAAAATGCTTCGCATTTCTTTAAGAAGTTCAATATTACTACCCCCTTTGTTCTATATGGCTGAAAGTCTGGCGGCTAAATTAAGTGGCGTGGCTACTATTGTGACCTCTATTTTGAATTCTGGCTCATTTTCAAATCAGCCCAACATCAACCTTGCATTTAACTGCCAGGGCCGCTAAAACCACTCTGGGATCTCGCTTTTTCTTGCTCGCATCAAGTGTGTTGCTTTTATTCGTTCATTCTCGCTTTTGTTGATAATTTTGCTGTCGCAATAATGTACATAAAACGTACAAAGGATGCATTGAGGCGTGCATAAAAGATATTCTTCTTAGAAACCGGAAAAAAGGTAAAAGACTTCCTGCTTTGGTCTCGTGATAAGCAACATAGGTATCCTCAAGAAGAACATACCTTATGTAACTGTCAATTCGAGATTTTTTTCTTTATCAGTACACAGCTCACGAATCTTCATAATCGGATATCGTAACAGAACATAGATTGTCACTAAATATGGTTATCATTGGGCTCCAAGCACGCTTGTTAGAGTTATTGGCTAGATAGTTCCGAACCTCCATGTAATAATCTCCTCAATTATAAGAAAAAATGGTAGAGAAAGAAAGGTAGTGAAGACAAGCAGTAGCGGATAACACAAACACGCAGTCAGTTGCATGTCCATCGCACTTGCCTGATACTAGCCATCACTGTCACAGCCGCTTGCACAAGTTAGTTTTTCTTCGAAACTTCAGGAGTTGCAACCAACCAACCAAATAAAACTCTGCCTGAATTGTTGTAAATGTGATGCGCATAGACAAGCCGCGCCGGTCACTTAGAGTTCGTTCAATTTTCAACGACCTGATTGTCATTGCAGAGCATGGTCATCGACTTTCCTTCCTGTTTTCAATCAGGCGAGGGCGTAACTTACCCTTAGACATTGTGCAGGTTGTTGTCCCTGCAACGCAGCTGGCGTAGACTCGCGTCGCATACCAATAACCACAAGCGCGCCTTTCTAGCTAGTGTAACAATTTCCATTACTGGCATGCCGACGCCGACGACCATTGCTACTTTTCCATAGAAGCGCCGTCGTTTCCTGCTTTGAAATCGTGGCGCGTCGCCTATTGCCCTCCGGGCTGCCTTGCGACGCCGCATGTGTCCACGATAGGCGGAGCAAAGGCGAAAGCGTGAATGTTTTGCAGCCAATGACTCGAACCTTCGTAGGCATCCCGAGCCGTACACCAACTCGAACGTGCCAGTGTTCTTTCTTTTTTAAGCGTAGGGTCGCAAACCGGGAATGTGCCGGGTTAACCCCCCTGCCTTCTCTCCTGTTGTTCATCGCACCCCCCCCCCTCCTTTCAGCGAAAAAAAAATAATGTTTTTTTTTCACAGAACTGTGGACAAATCGGCAAATTAGGCTAAGGCAGTAGCATGACAAGGCCACTTTTTTTGCACGCATGACTCAGAAAAGCTGTGGTTGACCTGCCGTAGACACGCGCAAATCTTGACCGTCTACTCGGCCAGTCATTGTAACCAAAGTTTAGGTGGGGAAAAAAGCCGGGAATTTCCTATGCATCCCGCTTTATTATTTCATTTGCGGATGTAAAAATTGCCCCATAAATTTAGCTTATGAATGGTACTTAGAAACGCGAGAGAGAGTGAGAATTTATTAGAAGAAAATATGTTGACCTGAGCTATAGTGCGCTCTAGCCTGCAACTCTATCTTCGAGATAAAGGAAGGGGGCAAAAAATAGGGATGAAGGGTCAAGATGAAGACAGGACGAGGTGGTGCGTATGTACAGTAGCCAATTAGCACATGCCTTATAAATATGCACCAGGCTCAAAAGAAACACAGTTGCGGCTAGCACCTCTGTGTGTTTTTGTTTTTGTTTTAAGTAGGGCGTGCTCCCTAATTTCTCAATGCGTGGTAGGTACATTGATGCTGTGGACACAGACCACTGCATCCGGTCTTGTAAGTGCCTTCGCATTGAAAAGGAGAGACTGATCGACAATATGAAGAAAAGAGTGTTTCCCCAGGAGGAGGAGGAGGAAGGGAAAAATGAAAGGCAGGGAGGTCAACCAGACGTACGTCCGGTTTGCTACCCTGCACTGGGGGAAGAATTGAGGGGATTAAGGGAGAAGAGAGAGAGAAGTGAAGGGCAACGTGTGTGTAGATGTGACCTTGTCCATTGCACGCTTATAAGCGGTCGCGTAGTCCGATCGCCTTTAGAAAACTTAGAAATGCCCGTGTCGCTTTGCTGGCCTGCGACGCGTAGAGCCATGAACCAAGGATCTTCTCTTTGGAAAACGGTCTACTGTCTAGTGTCTCTAACGTTTCACGCAGCAAGTTGCGTTCGCTCACAAAACGTTCACATGAACACAGTAGATGTTCTATTGTCTCGTCAGTGTCGCACTATTTACATCGGGAGCTATCCGCCATTCCTATGCGAAAGGAGTACGCCTTCGTAAAAGCTACTCCTAACCACAGGCGGCACAGTAAAGTTGCATCCTGGCAGAGGTCCGATAGAACTTGAAGCTTTCTCGGTGGGTCCAATTTGAGAAGGCGGTGGTTCCCGACACTGGGGTCACTCAGCCAAGTTTCCGACATTGTGTTAGCGAACGAGGGAAGGCCCCTTGCAGCGTCGGTTCTCGACAATGAAATCGGGGTTGTCTGGGCGTCCGCGTGGGCGGATCGGGCAGCATTATCAGCAAGGTCGTTACCTACAATACCACAATGCCCCGGTAACCACTGGAACACAACGTGATGTCCTTTCGATAAAACTTCGTGAAGCACTTCTCTCATTTCATCGGAATGCTGCGAATAGGCTATGTGTCCGGAAGGTGCACGAATGATTCGCAAGGAAGTGGATGGTATTTTACATTTTCTGCGAGAGACCCGTTCAACCGACAGGTGCTATGACGAACCGGCAGGTGCTATGACGTACTGGAAGGAGTCACTGACGTGGAACGATTGCCGGCCAGGCCTTCTAGGCTAACATCACCTTTGGTAGCATCACCACTAACGACACCTAAATTGTACTGCGAACACGCCGCTGAATGATATTTTAGCATCCTGAGAGGTCATTGGCGTATTACGTGCGGCCATGCGCTGTTTAGTTTTTCTAAATCGCTGATATCGTTATATAAATGCTGAGTAGTGGCTGTTACAGAGCTATAGCTGAACGTTAATCACTGCGTAATATTCTTTAAAAAAGACGCAATACTTGCAATTTCTCAGGCTGTATAGCCATTAGTCTCTGCTCCTGCTCCTGTAAGTTCTTAAGGGCAAATGAACTTTCAATTCAATTCAATTCAATAAAGCGGCTTCACACTACTGAGGAGGTACTGCTGTGACACATGAAAGAATTATAATTAGTTAATAAGATTTAGTGGGGTGACTATCAATGTGTCGGCATCCAATTCATATAATATTATTTGTCCGCCAAATGAATGGGGAATGTCACTGAGCTGTCAGAGAAACAGCGCAATATTGGATGAAGAAAAAAAAAATCTCCTCACTGCTCAAGGTGTATATGAGGTCTACGGTGTAGAGTTCCAGTGCCACACTTCCACTCAACTTCCCGGTTCGCGAAGGGCAGGCGAAGTATAAGAACTGAAACGAGCAATGTGGGCCACGGAAGTGCTGTCGACCTAGCAGGTGGCACAAACACACCCAAACCCACGCAGTCGCATATGTTCGCAACCGCTTGCCGTGCGCCTCTTCTTGTGTTTGCTTTTACACGCGTCTACAGCCACAACAGGGCACGCGGTTGTATGCCTGCCCTCTGGTGGCGCCGACCTTCGCGGCTCACGGGGTTCGCTCTCCCGGGTCGTCGTTCGTTATGTGCGCGAGTTACATCCCGCATTATACGAGCGTCCTCGTCCTGCGCGCATCAGGTTCACGGATGACACCGTGTCATCTCCTCGCGGAGGCCAGCCAGTGCCTGCTCTCCTCCCCCCCTCTCTCTCACTCCCCTACAAACACACTTCGCTCGAATTGTACAAGCACTCTAGTACGAATTTGATTTGAACACACACACGCACACACACACACACACACACACACAACACACACATACACACACGCCACCAGGTATATTCCACTGACCATGGTGTTTTATTTATTTATTTATTTATTTATTTTTATTGTTCGTTTGTTTCTTTGTTTGTTTGTTTGTTTGTATCTATTCTCCAGATGGTTACACAGTTGCAGGTGTTAAGATAAAAGCTGCTGTAAGCAGCTTGGCGATCTCCTATAGCCTCCGGTGCTATATGGCGGCAGCAGTAGGCAGAGATGGCATAGGCGATGTGAATGAGTATTAACAATGAGCCCCGTTCGTGTCATATGCTGGGTTGGGGACGCTAAACCCCACATGTCAATCAGTGAACGATGAGGAATTCATCTACACTGAGTGACATGAATTACAAGTAGTTAAAATATTTACAAAATTATGTGCACGACTCAAACATAAGTGCAGCTGAGGGAACAGTCATTTATTGGACAATGTTATTTGACATCATGATCAAATTTACGCTTCTTAAATGTGGTGGTAACTTAAATAAATAAATAAATAAATAAATAAATAACTTGTAACTTGCGAAAGCGATCGAAAGAGCGAAACAGTTAGACCTTCTTAGTTTTGAGGTTTCAAAGCCAGTATTATAATATAAATTCAGTCTCGGTAATTTGTTTTTTACACTTTCCATGCCATAATTTCTTCTTGCTTACAGTATAAACCATATTCGGGTATAAACCATGGCTCTACTGCTCACCCGAAGGTTCCCGGGTTCGATCACGGCCGTGAAGGTATAGCATTTCGACGAAGGCGAGGTGATAAGAGGTCCACGTGCTAAGATTTGGGTGCACGTAAAGAACATTAGATTGTAAATGTTTCTGGAGCCCTACACTACAGTGTGCCCCGTAATCATATCGTTGTTTAGGTGCGCAAATTCAAACCCCAGACATTACTATTATTAACACGAGCACGCGCGCACTTGCACACATACAATGGCGGGAACGCGCTTGCACGTACTAAGCACGACTGCACATACACTTACGCACGTATATAGATACACACGCTGCAAGCGCACGAGCACACTAACACACATGCTAAACGCGCGCGCATGTACACGGCAGCACAATCTGCGAACACACACAGAATCGCGCAGACACACGAAGATAACACATACACGACACTCGCAGACACACAAGCAGCATACGCAAAATGGAACGCGCGCTGACACCGTCACCAGACGCACCTGAGACGAGCCCTTCAAGAAGAAGCAGCACGTCGCAGGTCGTTTGCATATCATTGCTCGGTTGAGTGGCCAGCGACGGGCACGTCTGTATACGGTCGGCCCGCGTGACCCACATGAGTCGCCGTCGTCGAGCCATTCCGCCGCCAACTTCCGCTATATACCTCGCTGTACTTGCGCGTGTGTTTGGACGCAGCGGCAACGTATACTCGGCTGTTTACGGCACCTCCATATTGGGCACGCGCGGCTATACAGCTCCTATAGGGCTCGCCGTTACACACAGCGAGGCCGGTCCACTCTCACAGCGCGGGAATCATTAAAAGCGAGGGCAGTGCGCGTTTCTCGGCCGACTATAGGGAGCCGCTGTGCTTTCCATATAATGTGTTTTCTATTTATCGAGAGGGCCTGTATAAACGCCAGGTGCCGACCGGTCGGGCGGAAACTTCACCCCTGCGGCGCCGTTGCGTAAGGAGTTTTGGTATCGACCCTGATGGAGGAGGCGATGGCCTCAAACGGACAACGATGCGGAAGCCCAGATAACAGCGACGAATTTCGCGGACAGTGGCAACCTTTTGCGAATCGTTGGCGTTCCTCCCGCACTTCTCGGCCTCGCCGTCTATCCTTAATCACGACCGTGTTAATCGCAGAGACAGCTATCCGACAGAAGTATCATGCGCAATTGTTTGGAATGGAGGAGGAGGAGGGAAGAAAAAATTAAAGCAGCTTCGCCCCAGTGGTGCAGAAGCACAAAGAAAATGCGAAGCGTGGCAGCATTCTTCGTTTCTATTCGGCTTTTTATTTCTTTCCTACACGCTCTCTTTCTTGATCTATTTTCCAGGTTTTTTCGTTCTTTTCTTTACTTTTATTTCTTTTTTGTCCTATTATTTCTCGCTTGCTTCCTCTTTAAACTTTTATACGTGGCTTGTGGTGTGTTTACCTAACTTTACTAGTAATGTCCGCACTCGATATCATCATCGAGAAGCTCGTAAAACGAGAGGAAGGAGAATAATGTTTGGCGTGAGCTCAATATGCTACTGCTTGCTCTTCGTGCGTTACGTCAAGTGACAGCGACATCATACAACAGCTTGGTGCTCTAAAGTGTGCCGCACTTAAAAATGGAGGTACAGGGAGCTTAGCCCGTCCTCAGACGCGCCGGATATACCCTGTGCTGGGCAAGAAGGTAAGGGGAATAAAAGATGATAGAAAAATTTTACAAAAGACGGAAAAAGCAAATACAAGAAGAAAAGAAAACAACAACACAATAAATGACAGTGCTTTTAATCGTCATCATGCTTTCAACACAATAAATGACAGTGCTTTTAAAGTGTGTGTCAAAGACCAGTAGCGCAAAAAAAAAAACGCAACGACACTCTTAAAGCCCTCCATGCTGAGGACGGTCTCGACCAGTGTCCTAAGACCCTTTCCTCCGACAATGGGCGATTGTCAACTGTATCTAATGCTTTTCAGTGTTCTTGGCGCACAGAAGCGAGGACGCTCGGAGACAAGATGGACTATTGTCTCCTCACATCTACAGTAATTACATGTCGGGTAGCTGGCCATTTCGATTCGAAGTGAGTAACCATTCAAAAAGGCCACCCCGAGCTGAATTCGACATGGAAGCGTCTCCTCCTGGAAGGGTTGAGGATTGGGCTAGTTAAATCCTGCTGATAGCAGAAGGGAAGAATAGCGCAAAATTCTGACTGGACACACGAGCTAAAGAGTGCACGACAACAGCACTGCTGGCTTAACACTGATTTTATTTTTTGGCATCTGGGCACATTTATATACCTGGACAGCCAAAAATTGAAAGAAAAATAACATGATTTGGTGCCCGTATCTCTCGTCGACATACATCACCGCTGAGCGCCACAGTCACGTGCTACACATATCACCTACGGGCCAAAAACTGTATTTGTTTTCGTGAAAAGGATGGAGATGACAAGCTCAGACAGATATTCTGGATACTTTCTATTGTATATATTTCTAGTTCTTCTATAAAATAACTTGTAAGTCAGCGCTGTCGTCGAGCCTTCATTTTGCTTGTCCTGACGGAATCCTGCGCTATTTTGTTTCCTGTTATGAGCGTCTCCTCAGCTGTAACTATTGGTGCGAATGCAAGCAGAGAGGGAAACAGCGAAAAAAAATAATGGGTCGGAAGCTGCCATTACAAGAGCCGCACTGTTTCACCCCGGCTGCTCAGGAAAAACATCAAGTAGAAAAGAACGCTAGGAATATAGATACTGCAGGGATAGAGTGGGTTTAACGCACAATACAGGAAAAATACTCTCACAGGAGAAGCACTTGTCCTGTGTATCGGTATTCTCCCTGTCTTGTGTGTTAAATCCGCTCTATCCAGTGTTCGTAAGTACTAAGTATCCCCGCTACGGATTTTGTTAGTGCAGAAAATGAATAACAGAACAAATGGAAGCGTGTATTATGTAATAGCATAATTGGTGTGGTTTTCACGTGCCAAAACTACCATATGATTACGAGACGCCGTATCGGGTTTTGGAAAGTTCGACCACATGGGATTCTTCAATGTGCACCAAAATCTAAGCACGCGGGATTCTAGCGTTTTGATTTTATAGCGAAACGTGGACGCAAAGGTCGGGATTCGATAGCGCGACCTTCACGTGAGCAGTCAAGCACTCTGCGTAGCGGGTAAATCGAAGCACAGAAACAGACAAAAAAAAATGAGCAAGCGTCAATCAACAGCCGGTGGTTCACTGATGCGCAGTTATGCGTTCAAGACATGCACGAGACTGCAGGGTTTACTCATACTCCTGAGCAAAAACAGTGCAAGGTGGCAGAAAACGAAAAGTCATTATGTGTCTATCGCCCTACATTGTTATGCGCTTTTTATACTCGAGTCATAAGCCAACTGCCCGCGCTCCTGTATACTCAGTCTCTCAAATGTACAATATTGAGCATAGCCCAATTTTGTTTTCGAACGACTCTTCATAATTTCATGATCGTGTTCGATCTGCTCGTCTCTAAATAAGCAGATACACCAAGCGTACCTCGAAATGACACTGCAGCATTGCCGTGCTCTATGCTTCTTTATACATGCTACATGAAAGCAGTGTTGTACAGAATTGTAGAGCTTTGTACCGCTATTCAGGGAAAACGTTTGGGGGAGGTGGTCACGACGTAAAAATCGAAAATCGCGAAACGTTTACAAAGTGAGAAATGCCGGGCATCTGTAGTAAGCAGGAAAACTAATATTTGATAGAGAGAAACTGTCTAATCAGCCGTTTTGCAAACCCGATATACAAGTGTGGCAGCTTGGGCTAGTTGGTATGGCATGACGATAGTTATTGCGCGAGAACAAAACGACGACACAGAGACAAGAAGGACACGAAAGACACGAGCGAAAGACACATTGCGCTCGTGTCTTTAGTGTCCTTCTTGTCTCTGTGTCGTCGTTTTGTTCTCGCGCAATAACTACCGATATACAACTTTCACGTGAAAATTTTTCGTCCAGATTCGTTGGTGAATTCCAACATTGAATGAAACCACTAAACATTGCCAGCTTTGCTATAGAGTCTATTCTCTTATTCACCCGAGGCTTAGCCGAGATCAGTCAGCTACTCTGAGAATGTTCATACGGAGTCTTTCCCATCGCGGGGATTCCCCAGTAAATTATATACTCGGACGTTGACCCTGGTTGCCCCGACCGCAGTGAAATTTTTTTTGTTATTTGGCTGACATTCTCTGGCGATGTCCGGCGTTGCCCAACAACTTCCTCTCCAGCGAAGCCGAAGGGGAGGAGGCCATAAGAAGCACGGTGCTCCGAAAGCAAACCCAGGCTATCGAGAGGCCTGCAGGAAAGGGTGGAACATCATGGCGTTCTTTCACATACGTGGCCGCGGCCAGCGGTTACGACAGGTGCCTGTTAGCGGGTCCTGTCAAGAACTCCCCAGGATTGCTTCCGTCCATCCGTCCGTCCGTCCGTCCGTCCGTCCTGTCTGTCTGTTCTGTCTGTTCTGTCTGTCTGTCTGTCTGTCTGTCTGTCTGTCTGTCTGTCTGTCTGTCTGTCTGTCTGTCTGTCTGTTCTGTCTGTTCTGTCTGTTCTGTCTGTTCTGTCTGTCTGTCTGTTCTGTCTGTCTGTCTGTCTGTCTGTCTGTCTGTCTGTTCTGTCTGTCTGTCTGTCTGTCTGTCTGTCTGTCTGTCTGTCTGTCTGTCTGTCTGTCTGTCTGTCTGTCTGTCTGTCTGTCTGTCTGTCTGTCTGTCTGTCTGTCTGTCTGTCTGTCTGTCTGTCTTAACTAGCTAAGCACAACGCAATTACACAACGCAATAACAAGCGAAATTTCGCGTCATCACACAGCGAGTCTGCATATCTTCATACTCTTGCTAGAGTTAGCTTGACGGGGCACCCTTTATATGCCTTCGGTCAAAATGTTCAAATTTTTTAGACTCTACAGTTTGTATAGCGCTTTCGCTTTAAGCCGCATTTGCCAACTTTTGAGACTCCTCAAAATCCCGAAAGTTCTCAAATACAACTAAAAGCGAAATCTCAATTTCCATCTCGTATGACACGTGGCGTTTCACAAGACAACACCTGACGTCGCGTCGACAACCTGTCCACCAAACTGATCGATTTGCTCAGGTTACCAGTATGGAGTTAGCTAACTTATAACAGTTAGTTAGTCAGTCAAAGTACTTTATTTGATTTTGAGAAGACTAAAGTGCCCCCGTCAGGGCTCAGGGCGTACCGCCTGCTGGCTGCACCCACGATGACGCCGGGAAGTTCAGGGTTTCGGCGACTTCGCGAGCTCTTTGGACAGCCCTAAGCTGCCAGTTCCTTGCGGAGCAGGTGAGGATACATAGCCAGTCTTCCATTTTAGAAGCGAGACCCTGATCCCCCGTGCAAGTCGTGACCCCGCCACAGCATCTGCTAAAGTGTACAGCTCGGATGTCCACAGCGTGGACAGTCTGGGTCTATTCCTTCTATTAGTTTCGAACACAGCAATAGGATCGCATCGTGATCCGTGGGTCTTCAACCAGCCAAAGTCGACACGTGCGTTTTGTACAATGACACTATAAGGTGCAGTAATCGCCCTGATCTTAATGGGCCGTGCCGGTCAAGCCTCCGAAGGACTTCTAAAAATAGCCGTTTCTGGAGTGAGGATACAGTCTCTTAACCCTCTCCGCAATCCCAGTCGCCTGTGAGCAACGTTAAACAAACAAACAAAAAAAACGAGCTCACAAACGAGTTGAGCCCGAAGCAATGCCAGCTTGGGTGAACGACCGACCATAAAAAGTCAGCATTACATAAAAAACGCGACGAAGCCGAGCATACGTCCGCGTAGCCAGTCCTTGAAACCGGCTTCCGAGACTTTCTCTTCACGTCCCCTTCGGCGGAAGCGACGACGGGGATGAAAACACGCAAGGCTCAAATTTGGCTCAGGCGCAGGCATCGAGTGGCAACAATTACGGAGCGCGCGCTCCTCGTGCGTCATCGCGTGCGTCGCTCCCTATTGGTCAAGCGGGTCTCGATGACGTCATCGCGTCGTGCGCTTTGATAACGATTGTACAGCGTGCGGTTGCTCTGCTGAGACAAACGCAAACGCACGTGTTTTGAGCTGCCCCTTCCTTTGTGACGTCAAAAAAATGCACGTGGGTTCGGGGAACGGCTAATGGGACTTCGGAAGGGGGCAAAGTTGAGTGGCCGTTCGCATTTACATTCCGCAGACGGAGAAGGTTCGAAAGGAAGAAGAATGTGACGGCTACAAGAAGTGATATGTAAGGGGCTGGACAGTGTTTTGGTAGTGTCTACTACTACGGATTGCTGAAATCGAGCATATAGATTCCTTTCAGTGGGAAACACTGGCCGGCGATAAAATAAAGAAAAAAATTGTGATTGTTTTTCGATGTCATGCTTATGAACACTCTTAAGTTCAGCTACAGAAGTCTCGCCCTTGTCTTGGGCCTGCAGGACAATCAAGTGAAAAAGGAAGCGAAAAAACAAGAATCCGTGTTTATTGTTGCCACCTTGGCGGCGCGCCAGCTTTCATTATTCCGACGTGGTCCGAACGCCGGACTCGTATGCTTACGCACAACAAAGCCTGGCACTACCTCCTTGTTTTTTTGTTTGTTTTTTTAGATTGAAAGGCTCGCAACAGAAAGCTCTGTCTCTCTCCTCCTACCACCCTAACCAGCCTTTTCGTTGTGTCACATGAGAGCTGCAAAACTTATCTTCGCGCATGGTCACGAATGACGCAAAAAGAGCGGAATTATCTTTTTTTTCTGTTTCTTTCTTATCTACCGAATTCTCTTCTGTCTTCTTGAGAGCGCTTAATAGCTTTTGCGCATGCTTGTGAGAAGCTGAGCGAGTAAGCTGGGCGCGCTGATTAAGCGAAAAAGATAATAATAAACTGACCTGTAGGCGCGTGAAATGAAGCTTTTTTTTTCATTTTGTTAGCGAGAAAGAAAGACGTCTACTAAGCCTCGGTGTAGACTTTATGACCGTTAACATCGGGCTACAACGGCGTAATTACGTCTAGGTTCATGCCTGTATGTGCAGTGTAGCGTTGTTTGTATAAACCACAAGTTACGCACGGGCCATGTCTTTATTTCGCCTTTATTTCGACGAAGCTCAAGGTTGTTCTTAATGCGCGTCTACTTGGAATCTGATTTGGGGACGTTAAACCCCACATATCATCATACTTAGAATCTGAGAATATCGCAAACAAAGAAATAAAATAAACCTATCGCGAGGTCACTATTGCCCTCATATATACCTCGCACGACAGGTTCACCGCTACGATTTAGTGAATTATGCTACAACGTACCCTAAAGCGATTAATTAAAAATCTAATGCTATCATCTCTTCTTTTCTGTCTCTTTCCGTTCTATTATTCTCCTTTTCCCCCACCCCAAGTGTAGGGTAGCCAACCGAGCCAAGCTTGGTTAACCTCCCTGCCTTCCCTCTCTATTTATCTCTCTCTCTCTCTCTAATGCTATCATGGTAACCATCCGATTCTCGTTTCATTACCCTTGCAACTAACGTCCACCCTTCCGAATAATCAAGCTCGATGAGTACAACTAAGTCGTGTGTAAACGACGAATAGAAAGACTGCGTGTGACTTGGCCTCCCCCCCCCCCTCCAAAATAAAAAGGCCTTAGTTACGTATAGTCATTCATTTACGAATGAAGGAGGGAGATTTCGATTGCTCCTTTGTATGACACAACCTTAATGAATCTGCTGGTTTTTGCTAGGTTATAATCATTCACGTTGCTTTGTGCATGCAGAGAGTACAACTTGTAGCGTGTTCATTTTATCTATGTCGTGTCAATCAACTTACGTATTATATCGGTCGTGTTCATCTAATGAGCATGACCTAAGTCACTCGCACACCGTGGTCACTGGTTCGATATCCATTCATGGGTGCCAGATTCGTGAGAGCATCACGAAATCACACGTTATAAAATACGAATACCACTAAAAGCTCGTTAATTCGCTTGTCACGGGACCGAGGTAACTGCCCGGATTAATCGAATGCTGCATTATCGATAGTATTAATTAAATGATTAGTAAACGTCTGCTACATCTATGCGCTTTCATTTTCTCGATTTACATGCCGATTGAGTAAACATTTTGCGTAAGAGCCATTCGAAAGCCAAAGCTTTCGTCATTTGCTGTTATTCATTGGTTCCTATTGTGAACGTGGCTCAAAACCACAGAGTCCTAATGGTCTTAATGCAAAACGCGCTCTGACGCAACACAGCACAAAGGCGACAACAGCGCTACTTGTAAACGGAGACACACACAGCAGGTGCACATGCGTGAACATGAATTGCTAGTAAAAAGCGGGCACCTATTCATCCGCTGCTCGGAGTGCAAGTGGGAACCGAAACTGAAAGATCAAAAGATATAGAGCCGCTGCCGCGACAACAGAGCAAGGGAAATTTGCGAAGCGTATTACATTAGAAAGAAGGGAAGTGAATGTGTCAGTGAGTCTTCAGTGTTTTTGCGAAACCTATAGAGATCAGATTTATCGACGAGCGTTGTGAAAGTGGCATCTTATGACTGCTAAGACTTTCGTGTTGGTACCTTACTCATAAATGCATGCGCGGTAGTGGAGATTTGAGAAACGTACTTATAGATAGACTGTGTGAAATATGTCAGTTGCAAAGTAACTTGCCTTGAGTGTGAGCAGGAGTGCTCACGGCAAGTTATTTTTTTACCCACTTTTATTTCTTCTTATTTACTTTACATTGGTTCTAATAACTTCCCCTATACATTCCTTGGCATTATTGTCTGTTAAATCTCATTATTATTTTGTAAAAAACACGGAAAAACGAGCCCTTAGGTATATAATTCTTGTTCCTATACCTTTTTTCAAATAATGACGTGGGTCGATACTTAAGTAAGCTGACGCGGAACATGATACTGCAGAAGTCGCAAGCATAATAGTTCACACATCATCGATTGTATTCTCTCGACCCATCTCTTCGACTACCAACATACTATATCTCTGCCAAGAGGAAGATACAGTGTTGTGCCGTCTGCGCTTGGGTGTAGCATTCACCGATGCGGACCAATGAAAAAAAAGACTTGAGTGGGTAGGAGAAATAAAATGGTGGTTACCAACATCATATATATATATATATATATATATATATATCTGCGCGCGCGTGTGTGTGTGTGTGTGTGTGTGTGTGTGTGTGTGTGTGTGTGTTGTCTAAGTAATTCTCGCCAGTATTTGCACCAATTGGCACCTCAAAATATCCTTTTAAGTCGCTCTCTGAAACGTTGTAGTGACATTACAATTTTCGCTTATCTGTGGTATTGTGATGACGTGATTGGATAACTTCATTGACCGATAATTTTTTTTTGCGTCACTCTCGTAGACGCAGACACCGACAATCCCTTTTCGCGTTTGATCAGGCATCCAAGCCCATCACCTTAAAAGTCTGCCGGCCAATCAAGCGTGCATTCGAGGCCATAAGTTCTTCCTTCTCTATTCTCCAGCTACACTTTTCTATCTTGCAGTTCGTGACAAACTTATCCCAGCTTTACCGGCACTGTGTTACGTTGACCTCAAATACATGTATTTAAGCGCGTTATAAATGAGGCTTTGACTGCACATAGCGCACTTCCATTGACTGTCGTCAACAACGCTCCTACGTATGCGCAGAGCCTGTGAGGGAAAGTACGAAATATGAAAAAAAAATAGACGAATTTCTTCCGTAGATTGTGTTTGACCTCCACTTGGCAGAGTGCGACATATGCCTGCGGAAACTTGCAGGCAAAATGTCGCGCGCCGAGATGCCAGGAAGAGATAAGGGCAGCGCGGCGACCCGTGGCGACGTGTACCCGATAAGCAACTACCGATAATAATCTCCCATCGCCCGAGCTTATACGCGAAGGGAGAGGCTGCTTCATAGAGAGGGACCCGCTATCTCGTGAAAGATCGACGTTTGTTATTTTATGTATGCGGGAGGCGCGTTCAGTAGATTTCGAAAGCTGATAACATCAATAGCGACGCGAATTTAGGGAGGAGGACATACGAAAAAGTTCCGGGGGCTTAGCCGTAGGCTAATCAATACTGATAAACAAAATAAAATTAAAAAGGAGACAAGAGGGCTCGTGCGATCTCCAATGCATTGCCCCTTTAGAGAGAGCCGAAAAACCTTTCGCTGCGAAGTGCCATGCACCTTCCAAGGCGTACGTGGCACCCGAAGCTCCGCAGATCACGTCACATGAACATCAGCGCAGAATTTTGTGTATTTATATATATTTTTAATTTCATTTACAACATACTGCGGCCATTCAAGATCAGGCAGGTAGGGAACAGAACAATAAACAATTCTGAAACTTTAAAAAAATATATCAAGGCGATATTCAAATTTTGCAAAAACTCACTGCAGATGATGGATAAAGATAAATATAATGAAATACAACAAATATATAAATACATGCAGTGATACAGATGAATCCCTCTATCATGCAGTATTCTATATGCAGTAATACATGTTTCCCTCTATCGTGGTGGCACCAGGTGATGTCGTTCCCGCAAGGTACGACCAGCATTGAAGGACTCTGGTACGACTTAGGCACAATTTCAAGTATTTTTAGGGGCGAAGCTCCTTATGGCGTGGCTTGTGCGTCCCTCGTAGTACGTAACCACCAGTGGCACATACCCGAAATAGCGGTCCTCACAATGTCTGATGGATTGGGGGGGGGGGGGCACTTGTATATGATGAATACATGATGAAAAGACGAACATGATGATGAATACATGATGGACGGACGAACGGACTGACACACGCACGGACGGATGGACAGACAGAGGGATGGCCGCAAAAAAAGATGGACGGACAGACAGACGAATGAACAAACGGACGGATGCACCAAGGATCACACAGATAGGCGGACGCAAGAACGCATGGACAGACAGACTGACGAACGCTGCTCCCCACCAATCATCATTCACTCCGTGGATATGCTGTGATTTTTTTTCTTTATTTGAGTGTCTGTTCGGAGAAGCAACTCATGGCTGTCTTTTCACCTTTGCATTATTTCGGACCGTATCTGTGGAAATAGGGGGGAGGCTAAGGTTATACTGCAGGCTCCATTACCAACTGCACCCGCCCAATGCAAACGATCAGCACAACCAGCTCACGGTAGGGTCATCGTACAGCCTCTACTTAGTGCCGATAGTGAGACATCATCATTGCGAGTTATCGTTGTCTGTGTGCATCTGTAGCCGCACAAAAATGGTATTTTCTGGAGTTTTACGTGCCAAAACGACGATACCATCATGAGGTACACCGTAGTGGAAGGCCCTGGAAATTTTTGCCATCTGGTGTTGTTTCACTTGCATTGACATCGCACGATTCACAGGCCTTTAATAAATGTTGCCTCTTTCTCTCTCTCTCTCTCTCTATCAATCCAACTTCATACACAGGCTCTTAATAAATGTTCTCTCTCTCTCTCTCTCTCAATCCGACTTCATACACAGGCCTTTAATAAATGTTGTCTCTCTCTCTCTCTATCAATCCGACTTCATACACAGGCCTTTAATAAATGTTGTGTCCCTCTCTCTCTATCAATCCGACTTCATACACAGGCCTTTAGTAAATGTTGTCTCTCTCTCTATCAATCCGACTTCATACACAAGCCTTTATTAAATGTTGTATCTCTCTCTCTGTATCAATCCGACTTCATACACACGCCTTTAATAAATGTTGTCTCTCTCTCTCTGTCAATCCGGCTTCACACACAGGCCTTTAATAAATGTTGTCTCTCTTTCTATCGATCCAACTTCATACACAGGCCTTTAATAAATGTTGTCCCTCTCTCTCTCTATCAATCTGACTTCATACACAGGCCTTTAATAAATGTTGTGTCTCTCTCTCTATCAATCCAACTTCATTTACAGGCCTTTAATACATGTTCTCTCTCTCTATCAATCCGACTTCATACACAGGCCTTTAATAAATGTTGTCTCTCTATCTCTATCAATCCGACTTCATACACAGGCCTTTAGTAAATGTTGTCTTTCTCTCTATCAATCCGACTTCATACACAGGCCTCTAATAAATGTTGTATCTCTCTCTCTCTCTCTCTCTCTCTATCAATCCGACTTCATGCACAGGCCTTCAATAAATGTTGTCTCTCTTTCTCTATCAATCCGACTTCATACACAGGCCTTTAATAAATGTTGTCTCTCTCTCTCTATCAATCCGACTTCATACACAGGCCTTTAATAAATGTTGTCTCTCTCTCTATCAATCCGACTTCATACACAGGCCTTTATTAAATGTTATATCTCTCTCGCTCTCTATCAATCCACCTTCGACTAAATGCGACCACCACGGGCGGGATCGAACCCGCGACATTCGAGTTGGCAGCCAAGAAGCCATAAACAAAAAATACACGAGTAGTCTTCCTTTATTTATATTTCGCTTTTTTTTTCTCACCGTTTCTCCAGTTAGAGAGGAGCACGAACAGCAGAGAGGCTCTCATGCTCGAAGTCAGGCGCGGCTGGCTTTGCTCATTAATAATAACAACGATAATAGTTGGGTTTCCATGTTTCAAATCTCGTTATGATTGTGGGGACGTCGTAGTGAAGGGCTCCGGAAATGTCGAACACCTGGGATTCTTTGACGTGTACCGAAATCTAAGTAAATGAGCCTCTAGCATTTCTGGATTTCGTCGAAAAGGCGCCCGCCGAGGCCAGAATTGGATCGCGCGACTTTCGGGTGAAAATTTTAGCAACTTAACCAATAGAACACCATGATAAATGGTTTAACATGCTTTAACGAGCATGACATCTCGACAATTCATCTTGCACAAAATTTTAATCTGTCCATTAAATGACATTACGCCTTTGCGTTATGCTAGTCCATCATGTGTGTGCATCATGTTCATGTATTTATTATCTCTGCTCACTTCTTTCTCACTGCGATTTACTTTTCTTGGCTTCAGTATTTACTGGCTTTAATTACAGTTTTCAATGACGTAGTGCCACGAACTATCTTTACTTATTTTTTCATGGACTCAATGTTTCGACGAGTTGACTTGTCATGACGAAAACAAGCCCGCTTTCCGAAACGTCGACTGCAATGATATTTCCCTGTTGAAAGATTTTTCATTACGTCAGAACGCAAGGTCACATACTGATGACGACCATGTACGGTCTAAAAAATGAGAGAAAATAAAAAAAGAAACATTTCATTTGCCTGGTTTGCAGTGTAATCGTGCAGAGCTTGAAGTTTAACACTCAAGGAAAATCCTGCTACCACTTGTTTGGCGAACAAATATTGAATTAGTTAACACAATCGCCTTGCTGCGCGATTGAAGGCCGAATTGCGTTAACAAAACAGTGCGTCTTTCTGCAGCGCCTACGTAAGGGCTGTCATTCATGTATACTTAGTGCGGACGAAAAAGCTTACGCCTCGTCTAACACGCCAGCTCAAATCAACGGTAAGCGAAGGCATTTTTTTATGTTTTGGTTTGATTTCCGGCATAGGATAAAGAGGGGTAAAATGCGACAAATCGTTTAAAGTAGTGGTTATTTATTTATTTTTTTCACTTTTTCACTCCTCACAATTTAACATGAATGCAGAAACTTTCCTTTGGGTACAATGCATGTGCTAAATAACTATTATCATGTTGCCAAAGTTCAAAACAATATTTTAAAATTAAATAAAAAATGCTCCAGATGTCTCATTTTGCCCTAACCTGCGGGCATTTTGCCCCAAACTGCGGCGCAAAACGAGACGCTGCATGGGGCAAAACGAGACACTGCAAAAAAAAAATCATTTTTTTTTTCAGCCTTTGCAGTAGGAAAAAATTCGACATTCACTCTCTGGGCCTTACGCAGTCTTAAGAAGCCCAGTCCTTGAACTTCGCGCATTGAAGTTAGACTGAACGTGGTGCATGGTGTGTTGCTCCGAGACTTCTTGCAGATCAAAACAACGCCAGTCTTTCTTTGTTCTGATATTGTCTTTTGTTGAACGCCTGCACCTCATTGCATTATTCAACAATTGGAAGCTAGATATGTTTCGACGTATCCTTTTCGCCTCTTTTTGCCGCTTTGACGCAGAACTGCTCGGGCGTTTCATGCCTTTTAACTTAATCCGCCGGGCTTTGTGAGCCAATGAATTCGATACTGCGCTATAGGTCCAGAGGTTTTTTTTTTTCAACTAGGGCATTGCAGAAAGGTCGTTAAAACTAAATCCCAAGACGTATGTTTCTGAACTACTTGGCTTAGAAACTCCGCAATATTTTTGTGCGTCTCTTGAGAGGATCCTTGAGAACACCGCGGGAAAACTTCGATGCAGTGCGAATGGAGGAAGCCATCTCCTGAATGGCAATTGCTGCTTTTTCAAGTCGTTTTCCTCCCAGGAAGCTCTATATGATATTTCATTGAACGTATGAATCCTCCTAAACAATAAAATATAGTATATATTGAGTCTAAGTTAACGGTTAAGTTAATATGACACTCTCTAAGGAAACTGGATGCCTTTGTGTCGTGTTTAGCCCCTCTCTCATGCCGGAATATAAAAACATTTCCGCTTTGTCTAAGGGCGCCGAACGAATTAAACTTTTGGTGTTATGTAGCTCGTAGTCCAAAGTAACGAAATAAATGTTCACGTTGCTGCACTGACGCAGGAGTAGCTTCATGCACGGATCCGAAAATTTGGACGAGCAGAATTTTGTCCCTTTTTTTGACGGCTCTTGAACACATGGACACCAGCCGCGTAATTTTTTTCCTGTTAACGCTGTGAGCAATCATCAACTTTTACACATGAAAAGATAGACAAAAACCATCACTTATTGCTAGAAAAAAAGAAACCAAAAAAGTAGTTTTTTATTAGCTACGGAGGCCGGAAAAATCACAATGTCGCGTTTTGGCCCGTGTCTGGTGATAAGGCCGCAAATGTCATAAGGCCCATAAGGCCACAAATGTTAGCTGTCGGTGGCGCATTGAGAATTTATACACAGAATAAGGGGCATGCTCCGTATTTTGCAGACGCAACATCCAGGGGCATCTCGGTGGGCTTTGCGCCAAGAAACGTTTCTGTGCGTATAAGTAGAGATGGGAAAAATTGACTACAAAGGCAAAAAGAGAGACAGTTGACGTCAAGATGTAGCTCCAGCAAAGCATCGTCGGCGAAGAAGCGGCGCAAAAGTTTCGTTTGTTTACATCAATACTTCGTAGAACACTTTAATAATAACAGTGACAAAATGTTGCATGAAAGTATCCAGCTCTAAATCTTCAAACATTATAGGGTTTTTTGACAAAATCTAATTATTGCTGCATCACATATATGTGACAAACTCGACTTCTCTTAGCAATACGAAAATGAATCTGCATATGTGCGAATAGTGAACAAAACAATTGAATAGTCAGTCATTCAAGGGGGCTAGCGTATAAACTCGTTGCTCTTGCATTATTTATAGCTAATGTAACATAGACTTAAGTGTCCTACAGTCGACGCACAGGACCAAGTACAGTCGCGTCAAGTATGAGTTGCAACATGCTTGCCAGAGTGAATGCGGCGCCAACACTGTATATGGTGGCGCTGACAAAAAAAAAAGCCGCCAGTGAAGCAAACACTGTTTCAACTATTGACATTTCAAAACTAATTTCTTGTTTGCAGTTGTTACAGCAAATACTTAGGGCCCCATTAATCATGGGCATAGGATCGGCATTCATCTTGCGCCCCACCGCACGTGCATATTCGCGGGCGCACGCTCACACGCACACAACCAACACAAACGCTATTATCAGAGCACTACGATAAAACAGTGGCGTTAGGTATTACGACTTATAATCGAAAATTCATTGGGGCAGAAGCAGAAGCTAACGAGTCTATCAAGCACCGTCCGAGATTAACTTTGAGGCTCTGATCAGTTCAGTGTATTGTCTCCGTTCAATACCTAAATGGAGCAGAATCCGCTGATAAATTCTTATTGCCAATGAGTACTGCGACCATGTAGGTTAGCATCGGAGTGTGATGCGCTGCAGTCTCTACGCCGAACCATGCCTCGCACCAAAAACTGCCACTTTTCTCGAAACTAAGTGTATTGGGTTGTCTGTAGCGTGATATCTTAAAACGGTGCACAGATTTAGACACATCATGTAGATCAGGAACGTTTAAAAAAAGAAGAAAATACACACGTATTCAAAATACGTTTGTCGGTAACGTTGTTTACTTGAAACATATTCGCAGAGGCTGCTGCACTGTCGTTGACAACCGCTAACCAAAGCGATTACGGGTGATGCCACGGTTGCAAAAGAGTGTATAAACATGAAGTCTAACGAGAATGCATATTGTTCGCCAGTCTGGGCTTGGTTTTGTTTAGATCGTGTAATGCCAGATGCGCATTTATTCCGAAACAGGTAGAGGATACTTCTCAGAATGAGTACGAGAAATTGCCAGCCACAATGTAGCCGAAATGTCTTGACGTCTGCGCGAAATTATTACACTATTACTTATTCCACAACTTCCGACTCCGGTATACGTCACACTTTATGCCTTTTAATTTGTTGGTGGCGTAGTTAAAATACGCCACCGAAATTATTTGTGAGCAGCGGATCGTCACAAATAAAGTCAAGCTATCAACTGCCAAATACTTGCGCGTCACGCACTGTAAAAGGCTGGAACGTTGCTCTTGTTGGATCGTTAAGTTGTGCGAATTGTTGCTAACCATTGCGTGTTATTGTGAAAAAAAAACTAAAGCATTTTAACGACTCTGACCTGGTATGTATGGTTGCAACTGACAGTTCTTGAAACACTCTGTAAAGATTTGTGGATTACACGCAGGTTAGTCAGAGCTTCGGTGCACGGAGATAATGATAATGGTTTTTAGCAAGTTAACTTAACGTTTTCTACGAATGTTGAAATTGTGAAAAAAAATAGGATTGAAGAATTGGCGCTCGAATTTTTGATGTCTGGCACTCAACAGGTTCGGCGAGATGACGCAAGAATGGTTAAATTGCACCACAGATTCTATTCAAGCGGAGCCCTTTGAGCTCGGAGAAACGGCGCTAAAATTATGAAAAAAAGTTATCATCATGACTCGGCATGCGCTCTTTTTTGTCTTCTTCCTCTTCGTCCTCTTGTTCAATTCAATTCAATTCAATTCAATTTTTATTGCATCCCAAGGATAAGGGCAGGCTCGGAAGAAAAGGGACGTTTTGTCACTTGAGGAGAACCCAAGCCTCCCTAATACATGGCAAGCAACGTGGACATGGTTAAAGAAACATAGGCCATGAACATTCCGTGTTCATCTTCTTCTCTCGCGAAACGCGCGCGCCGATCTGTCCGGCGTGTGATGCGGTGACTGATTAGTAAGTGAACGAGTACAGGGAGAGACATAGAAAGAGAAAGATGTAATAGTAACAATATCTGGGGCATAACGTCCCAATACCACCATATGATTATGAGAGACACCGTGGTGGAGGGCTCCGGAAATTTTGACCACGTCGGGTCCTTTAACGTGCACCTAAATCTAAGCACACGAGCGTCAAATATTTTCGCCTCCATTGTTAATAGTCTCTGCAGCTGGGATTCAATCCCTTGACCTCCTGGTTAGCAGTCGAGTACGGCGGGGCAAGGCAGAAATAGAGAGAAAGAAAAAGACATATATAGAAAGAGGAAATGAGTAATTAAGAGAGAAAGAAAGATAGAAAGACAAAGAAATAGATGAACCGAAACCGAAAACAAAAAGAACTATATCGAAACAAGGATGGTTACCAAGCTCCGCATTTCAAATTTCGGATTATCACAACTATATATTGCAAAGTTGCCTTAACGTTCTGTTTACTTATTAACACCTCGATTCTTTTTTTTTTGCTTTAGTGTTAGTTAACCACGTGTGAAAGCATGTTAGTATGGCCTCTGACATTTTGCCATATCTACTGAGCAGCAACGAACCTTCTGAATCGGCCCGAAAATTCTCGATGCAACTTAAGGGAAGTATGAATTATCGAAATCAGCGACAGCAGTCGTCGCTCGTAAGGAGTTCTGAGAGCAGAATACTTCGCGCGTATTTATAGTTTGCGCAACTTTAGAATAGCGGCGACATCGCGTGAGTATGCGCACTTAATCATTTTCCGGCGTGAAACCGGCCGTCACTGTTTCTTGCGTTCACATCGGAAAATTGCGGATATTGCGTACTCTCTTTTATCATGCAAAGTGACAGAGAAGAGTTAAATTGAGAAACTAGCTTTCTTTCCGTTTACAGTATCATACGCCACCCAGATCTTCTTGGGAGTCCTAGTGTAAGCTTTTTTTAACCTTGTGGCATCGCTGACGTATACGCACCCTCTCCCTCTGAATGGGACCGAATGGGGTATAACGCCATCATTACTCTCGCTTCCTAACCCTCGAGCGATGTGTCTTTGTGAAGTGGCAGAGCACATTAGTGGCTCGCAAAATGTCCCCGCTGACGTGTCGCACATTGTGTGAAACTGTGTCCCATTATGAGCCTATTGAGCAACGAGGACTAGCGATAGGCACGGTCGAGTCATTGCGCGCTGTCCGTGACATTGTACAAGAGACGCAGAATAATCCGTTTTTGTGCGTAACGAAATGTATTATTAGGTGCCGTGGAGGCATCGAATTACGCGTGCTTAGTAACGCTTGCAACAAGCATGCAATGGGAGTGCGGACGGAGATTGTTGCGTAACGGAGAGCAATCACTAGTGTGGATTGTGCCTGTGTGAAAACGTTCGCAGCGATCTGTGTCCTTCACATATTAGACGCGAAAGGCTGCAGAGGCCGGGGACGCCACTATATGCAGAACCGTTCCGGCAGACGTAGTTGGTAGCCTACCCCCTATAAGCTAATGCCTTTATGCGTCAGTTAACCGCAGGCTCAGCTACAATGTGGCTTATTATTGAAGGAAGATGGGCTGGTTGATTATGATGCATTTTATGTTACACCCAGTTAGTAGCGGCCAAAACTTAAACAAATCTGTGACAGAACAATGATGCTCTGCTCAGCACCGCATTTTTCTTCCTTTCAATTTTTCGCGCCAGCAGCTGTATGCCACAGAAAATACAATGCAGCATATGCGGCTGAATGTTTGCGAATTAACGTGTATACGTTTCGATCAACGAGAACAAGTGAATTCTTCGTTTTTTCGCCGGCTGACGTAGTTTCCAGATCAGAACTTAGCAGCTCGGCGTTGTGCCGTACACAACATAGACTTTGAACTGTGCCAAGAGCAATGGCAACACTGACAAGCCCAGCTAATCACACGCCAACACGTGACAGTTGACTGTCATCGCACGCCTAGACCAGCTCTGTGGTCATTACCACCTCACCAACCACCTTTACAGGAAGAGCTGTCTAAGCATACCCTGCGAGATGCATGCTGCACCGTCGGATCGACTAGGCGGTGTGAGCAGCTGACAAACATGACCTCCTGGACTATAACGAACCAATCCAGAGAAAAACAATAACATTCTCAATGAGTGTTTGCTTATTCGATAACTAAACTTATATTTCATTGGTTCCCTACTTTTCCGTGATCGCGTTGTATCTTGGCTCGGGTCTTTTGCTATAGGCTCTTCACCAGATAAAATGTGTTTCTCAAAAACCGGCGGGAACTGAGTTCCATCACGTCTTTCTTACACCGAAAATCGTTATCAGATCACAAGTGTCGCGTGTACCGTAGTAGTTTGCAGCAGCTGCCTCCAGCGTTCATATACTCACCATACCACGAAAAAAATTTAATTGAACAAAAACCACCAAGGACACCATGAGATTCGAACCCGTTAGTCCACGAGGTAGCCGCAATATTCTAACACAGAGCCACGTCACTGCTTGATGTCACGTCACTGCTTGAAGCAGGCTTGATGTCGTGAAAGGAATCGCGTTAATATGAGTGATAAATTGTTTTAAAACACCAAAGAACCAACCAAGCACCACACAATGCGAATTCCGTAACGAGTGGGCCGTCGAATGCTCCGACCCATTTACAAAAACTTCAGGCATAATGCTTCATCGTCGTCAGCCAGAGCACCAAAACTTGCACAAAATTTCTTGCAGGTATGTAGCGGGTACCACGCTTCTCCGAATAATGACAGGGGATGGCATAAGGGATGCCTCCCTGCCGCACAAAAATTACGATGACTTATGGCGTAGCGAGTACCCTGCAAGTGTGCTTGTAGCATGTTACCCAAAGAGTGCATAAAGAAGGACCTGAAATGTCGCTCTTCCAGCTTTCACCGTGGCTGTGCTGCGAGCTCCACGCTTGCTTGGCGCTTTTTCGTTGCCATTGTCGGTGATTTGTGGTATACTTGCGAAGTGTTTTTAGAGACTGGTGTTCAACAGCAGAGAAATACTGAGCGTATGCGTGCGTGCGAAAGTTCTAGAACAGTTGCCATCTATCTTTGGCGACATCATTAGAGAACGTCCCTTCTTACCCACATTCGAAAAGAGTGCCTATCAAATTGCTTGCTATATATTACCCGTTTCCTCATCGCTTTGATAGGCGACCACACTTTGCTTTCGTCAAAAGTATAAAGCAAGGACAAAGCTGCGAAACTCTTCTCTTTCTCACTCTGATTGAGCGGCATCGTTGGGGAACGCACACACTAGCGCCAGATTTCCCCCAGTGGTCCCATTACGAAACTCTGAATTACGACCTACGATGTCCAAATTGTCCTTCTATCCTCGCATTGAAATGCAAACGTCATTGATTTCGCATGGGCCTGCCATCATGTGGCCTTGATGTCATCAAAATCCGCGTTTGGCTTAGAACCAACGTTTCCGGATTGCTCTCGAAGTTTCTGCATACATGCACGCAACGCTCCACGAGCATTATTTTCATACTTGACCCCATATTATTCGTTCGATACAAAGAAGCTCGTCTGAAGTCCCGTACCTCGTAGTTTTCTTCTTGGCTCACTTATAACACGTTTGGGAAACTCCCAAAGGGGGCACCTGCAGTAATAAAGGACAATAACAAAAGAACCGTGGGCGTTGTCTTAATTCCGGCAGCCGCGCTCAAACGTCGCTAATCCTGTCGCTTACGTAAGAGCTACGAGTCCTCCCCAACGTCACAACAACTGGCTAGACGTAGGCGGGACCATTCATTTCTTGTTGCATAGTATACTAGCACTTTCTTTTTCTCATTTCTTTTTATTACCCAGCTGTGCAAGTCGATTACAGCTTGCAGGCCGTCGCCTATTGCTGGCGCGCAACGAGACGAGACGGGGAATTCCCTGGACCGCAAACGAAACATCTTCCCTTCTCGAGCCGGGCATGTGCGGCTACTGTACGAGTGGGAACTTGCACGACTGCTCAGAGTCTCGTGTCTGTTTCTTTTTTTTTTTTGTCGCACGAAAGTTTGACGAAGAAAACGTTATCTCCGCTAATCTCCTTACTGCGCCCACTAAATCCGCGGTTTATTTCTGGGACTCCCGCTGTGTGAAGCAAGTGGGAAATTTCTGCGTACAAAAGAAAATGGCTTGGCTTGTACAGCGTTACGCAATATCAAAGCTTCGTAGCAGAGCGAGTGTGTCAGGCGCACGTTAAAGAGCTCGGGTGGTCAAAATTATTAATCCAGAGTTTCCCGCAACGGCACTTTTTATGACGACACCATGGCTTTGGGGCATATAAAATCAAATTTAAACAAAACGAGTACTACCTGGTTAACGTAGACGCGTTTTCTTGTCTTCAAAAAGACGGAGAAGAATCAACTTGGAGGAAGCATCAGCTTTGACTGCAGAAGTAGAACGCGATAGCTAAATCAGGCTCCGCGCTCATCGCCTTCTTAAGTGCTAGCCTAGCTAGCCTAGCATATCCTAGCATGCCGTAATTATGCCTTCAGACAACGAGCGTCTGTGAGTGTAACATTCACCGTTTCAAGCTAACCCATAATGCCTACTTCGAGTATGGTTGGAAAGGGCTACTTACTATACAACTTTTTCCTTTCGAATCGATTCCTGCTTTTGCGAATCAGTGAAGTGTCTATGCTTCCGTAAGGCAACACGCAAACATACGCAGCTGCTCGCCTTGTTGATGCTTCTGCTGCTAATGATGATTTCATAAATCTGAGCACTTTACAATGGGTGTGCCCTTAAGACACCCACCCGTTGTTCAATTAACGTCTTTAAACGCCTGGTGCAATGCTACGTTTCTACTATGCAATAATGTTTGCGTCGAGGAAACTGCTCTCACTACATGAGATACATATAGTGTTATTTTTTTAATTCACTTTCAAACAACGTCGCGGCTTTATGGCAGGACACCTGCTTGCCACGCCACGCCGTGGTGGTCTAGTGGCTAAGGTACTCGGCTGCTTACCCGCAGGTCGCGGGTTCGAATCCCAGCTGCGGCGGCTGCATTTCCGATGGAGGCGGCAATGAAGGAGGCCCGTGTGCTCAGATTTGGGTGCACGTTAAAGAACCCCAGGTGGTCGAAATTTCCGGAGCCCTCCACTACGGCGTCTCTCATAATCATATGGTGGTTTTGGGACGTTAAACCCCACATATCAATCAATCACCTGCTTGCCACGCAGAAGCCTTGGGTTCAATCCTCAATCGGACCGATCATTTTTATACTTTATTTTACTTGCATCTCTTTGCCAATTTTTCGACCTCGGAAAACACTGATCTTTCGCTTTAAACGAATGGCGCCGACACTAAAATTTCTGTGTATTGAACTCCATACAACTATCGAACTGAATGGTAAAATTCGGTTAATCATAGTGTCTATTTCCTGAAGCGATGCCACCTTCTATTGTGTGGCAAATACTCGACAGCGACACAATAATTTCGCTAAAAAATGTTTAAAAAATGAACGAACTATTGTGTTTCGCGCACCGAATCTGAGTTTGCGTTGCGCGCTGTTGGGAGCGCATTCATTGTGGTTATCTCTGGTTCTGCGTCGTGCATAAGTATAAATAGCTGTTCTTGTTCTGATCTTTGTATTTTGTCTTTCTTCTCTACATGCTAGCCGAGCACGCTCCCGTGCCCCGCCATGACTTCATTGCACTCGGCCACGCTGTGTGCATACAATCCAGCGAAAATTGGCCCTGTTCTGGCGTTGGCCATCGCTTCGAAGAATTATCATTCAGAGGTCTCTAGCTCTGACCCATGCACCGCGGGTAGAAGTAATGCCTCTATCGGGTGGCATTGGCTGCTTCCAGGAGGCCGGTCACGGCCGAGCAGTGTCTTGGCTCGCTAAAGTGCTAGCCATGCCTCTGGCAGTCGGCCTTGGCTGGTGCATCGTCCAAGGTGACCTTGAATGGTCTTCTGATGGGAAACCTTCTGGGTGGGGGGGGGGGCGACACTGGCTGCATTGCTGCGGTCGGCGTTGGCTACACAGGAACTTCGTGTGGGCAGCTGCTGAGCGTACATCTGACTGTGGACTTTGGGAGTGTCGCGGATACAGTGGTGAACGTCGCACGCCTGAAGAAGGTTGTCTCAACGGCATCCGGGAATGCACACCGGGTGTCTTGGCTGGCCGGTCTAGCTCTGGCTTCTTCGGACAGTTAAGTCCCATCAACAGGCTTTGAGATCAGGGACAGGGCCACTTTCATAGACTTGTGCCGGAGAATCTTGCCACCTGACTGGCTCTGATTAGTTGTGCATTCGCTGAAGGAATACCGTCGAATCTGCAGAAGTGGCTCCGGTGGGTTTGTGAGCATGGTAGCGCGTGCCATGTGTCGCGAAGGTAGTCATCGTCTCTAGCAAAGTTACGGAATTCAAGTTCTTTGGCGAAGAACCCTGCTCGCGCCCGGGGTCATTGTCTGCGGGGCAGCCTGCGTCGGTCTCGTTGTAGTGGTGGCTTCGGGTATGTTCAGCGCCGAGGTTCTTTCCCTAATACAAAATAACATCGAGTTTAGGGATGGTTGCCTTTGGCTTTCCTGACACTTTCACTATTGGGGCGTGAAGCACGACAGCAGCTGGTATCTGTGTGTGCACTAGCGATGGTGAATGTGGTGCCGGCTTCTCCAACTGCGCTGGAAATCGACTGATCTCACGCTCTCTAAGGAATGTTACGGCGTCGTGTACCAGCGCAGAGGCGGACACGAGCAATGGAGTGAAGGACACCTTTCCGACGTCTTTTTTATGACAACGAGATAAGCCTTCTGTTGTGGGGCTCGGGGGAATCGATTGGCCATGAAGGCGGTATTCCGCATGGGCTCGATCATGTGAAATGCCGACTTACTGTCTGAAGTATATGGAGTTCAGATTTTTGACAGCAACAGCAGTTCTGGTCAAATATTGTTAAACAACAACAGCGAGAACGACTGCAGCAACAAGCAGTAATATTCTTCAGTTCTAATGTCCATCCATTTTAAAAGTTACAAAAGCATGTCGGTGCTTGTCCTTTGCACTTTCTTTTTAGGAGCTTGCTTCTTTTTCTGGGAGGTTGTCTCGCGTCGTTGCACCGGTGTGTATGCTAATGCTCATTGCTCCCGCTAGGGGTGCAGCAGTGCTCTTCGTTTCAAGAGCGCTCACTAGATGGCACGCCGCCGCTCAGGCGACGCTCGCTCCACTCTCGGCGCGTGCTCTTGTTTGGTAGGAGACCACTAGGTGGCCGCGTCTATATATAGTGCTCGCTTTCGGCGCGCTTTCTTTCTCTTTCGCCGGACATCACTCAGTGCGCGTCGACACCGCTATCCACTATGAACACCGCAGAAGCCAAGGTGGCGGCGCGGAAGGCTCGCAATGCGGCTGCAGTGCAGGCTCGTTTTCAGGATACTTCTTTAACTTTCCACAACATCCTATAATTCAAGATCCTCTGGCTTATACTTTACGGATCACAAAGCCATTATACCATAAGGAAAACGTTCCTCCGAGCTTATGTGATCGGTAAATAAGCTCTTGAACAAAGTGCACATACTGCATCAGTATGTAAATATTTGTATATAGAACACTAATATGTAAATAATAAACATTGTGTATATAGCGATATACAACACTACAACAACTCTCGTGTCACATCTTTATATGATAATGATTGAGCATGTGTACAGAGGATTCATGGTTTACTGATTTAACCTCTGGAGCAAGCTCTTTCATCGTCATTCAATTCGTGGATATGCGGGAATTTTTTTTTCCTTGTCTCCATACGTGTCGTGAGCGCATTTTAAGGCGACAACACGTTCTTAACGTTCTTCGATTCAGCGCCCACCAAGCAAAACAACGACAATCCTGAGAATACATATTACGAGATTCTATCGCGTCACACCTCACGCATGGTCGTGTCGACCTTGTTTTCTAGAATATATACAACCTCACCTAGCCAATTACCCGTCGTACAAAAGTCACACGATAGTCAGTGTCCGCATTTTTATTTTTCGCGCTGTTTCACATCGATGTCTAACGATAAACGATGCCAGACATATCTCGATTCAGTCTCGCCTCCTGTGGTTCAATGTATACGCTGGGTCACTCTCTACGGTATTGTACCTCCTCCCTCTTTTTCTTATCTCAGGAATTCTAACTGCTGGCCTTATTGCATGCTTCATCGAATGAGAACCAATCATCCACCACCATTTTGTTTTCTTCCGACCTGACTGCGATTTCATTGTCTGTCGTTCCTTTTCGCTCCGCCGGCCTTTCTTGCTTCGAGAAGCGGTTTCATTGGGCGATAGAGAACCCTATTTTGCTCGCAACACTACCGTGAGAAAAATTAGTTTAGAGAAGGCCGCCAAGCGTTCACTGCGCCATTGAAGATAACAAGAAAGCTGTGCACGCGATGCGGCGGGACTTCTTTGTTTGCAGCGATTGTGTCTTTACATCCGGGCAACTCAATCACGCTTAGAGCCGGTTCGCATCGTCTGCCTAGGAAATTGGTGCCACGCGTATACTAGTGCGTCTAACCAGCTGTGCGTTTAACCGAGAGGAAGAAAGATAAACTGAGAGGATAGGAAAAGAAAGGTGGAAGGGGGGCAGAGGAGGCAGGGCGGGTGAGAAATGAAGCTTATGTCGATACTGCAGTTTGGTATTTAGACAACTTGGTGATTACGGGTTATTAGTGAGATTTGCGTAGGATTTGTTAGATTTAATTGTAACTTGGTCTATATACTGGAATTGATATGGGGTCAAAGCTACGTCTCAGACGATATTTTTTTTCCCCGAGCTCAGCCAAAAAAAATCTCAAAAGCCATTTGTCAGCGCGCTGCGAAAGCTACAGCTTCAATTTCGGGATCGGGAAACACGTAATAACGGCCGCGTTTTAAACTGCAATTAAATCACTATCAACACAGTGCTCCGCAATTATTACGCGTCACACGCAAAGGTAAATGAACCTCGTTTAAAATTCAGCCAATCGACGCCGCGAGTAATTATGTAGCCTTCAGTATGAGTATTAGACAGATCCATCAACCACACATGTCAAGCTCGAGAGTTCCTTCTGGGGCTAATATTTGGAACATTGTCGAATTTCGCCGCATTCTTGAGTTTCGCCATCGGTCAAATAAATGTTTCCGTATTTTCTGTTTAGATAGCCGTGTTTCTCTTTTTAGTTTTGTTATTTCTCGTCGTTACATGTTTTTTTTTGTTGCTTATTGTGATTAATTGGCGACTTTAGTTGTTTGGTTGATACTGCATCATGATGGCTGACAATGTCGGTAAATAAATATCTAAATAAATAAATAGATTAGTGAGCAATTTTCATTTCACTGTCAATTTCACTGTCATTGGCTTGAAACACCGCCATTAATGAAACTTGACAGTATAGCGAAATTTCACATTGTCTTTATTAGCACCCTAGTTATTCTTTACAGCAAAATAGGTGCCACAACCCAAAAAGCCGGAAGTTGCGTAACAGGGCATTCTGGTGGCATGCTCTCAAACTCTCACAAATATCGCTCGATGCGTCCAGTTTTTGAGAGCGGCGGGCAGCACAGTGGGGGCGTCGTGCGTAGGAAATGAACAAGGCGTACAAAGAAAGGTGGCGCTGGATGGGGCCCGGGCTGCATGCTATGAGGGTCACCGTCTCAGCGTGATGTTGCTGACGCTGGTCACGTGTGCAGCAGATGACACGCGCCCTAGAAAACAGACGACAGCGGAGAAATGCTCGGTCCGATAAGAGCCCAGCTTGAAGTGGCCGTGCACAATGGGGCATAGAGTTACGCCACCGCCGTGGCAGCGGGGGACACGCAACAGTGCAGACCACCGCCGAGCTGGAAGACCGGTCATTTTCTCGGCCACCACCAGCCTATTCATAGTAACCGCCTGTTGCGTCATCGAATGACCTCTGTCGGTCTCGCAAACAGCTGAAGGGGGGAGCGAGTTATAAACAGAGCACGCGTACTAGGGGGAGTGCCGCCGCATTGAGTGTATACGTTCTACGTTCAAGATGGCGGCGTGCGGGAAACAATGCAACAGAGACATTTGGTTACGTTGTTACCGCACCAATTCAACAATAACGAGACGGTGGTTGTCTGACCTTACCCACCGCTGAGTCTCACTGTTGTTCCACTGCGGAGCAAGATGTTGCATGATTATCTGGTTCTCGCATGTCAGAACTACGGTATGATTACGAGCCACGCAATATGGCACGAATAGCGTATTTCGTATTGACTTTGACGACCTGTAGTTTGCCTACGACCACGTAAAGAGCGTAGGAGTGTTTCTACAGTTCACTAAGGTCGAAATGCGCCCACAATGCAGAACCGGAAATGCAACCACCTCGAGCGCCCCCCCCCCCCCTCTCGCTCCCTTTTAGGGGTGAAGCTCCTTATGGTGTGGCTTGTGCGTCCCTCGTAGTACGTAACCACCAGTGGCACATACCCGAAATAACGGTCCTTACAATGTCTGCTGGATGGGGGCACTTGTATATGATGAATACATGATGAAAAGATGTGAGATGGCTGTGCTTGGAGTTTTCACTAGACATATGAACGGACGAACAGACTGACACACGGACGGACAGACAGAGGGATGGCCGCAAAAAGAGATGGACGGACAGACAGACGAATGAACAAACGGACGGATGCACCAAGGATCACACAGATAGGCGGACGCAAGAACGAATGGACAGACAGACTGACGAACGCTGCGCCCCACCAATCATCATTCACTTCGTGGATATGCTGTGATTTTTTAATGTCTATTTTTTTAATTTCTACTCTTTAAAATTCTGGTCACAGCGCAGGGCTGAGAGCCAGAGCGGAAGGCTACACTTGTAACGTAAGAAGTGAAAAATAACTTCCTATTGGTGACTACGTGTGCATAACTCGGTTATTACAATGTTGGTCCGTTCAATGTTATTACTCACCCGACCAAGTTTGACAGCTGAATAGCAAACAGTAAGCGCTAGTCCGAATAAACTATCTGTGTAGACGGGGCTACACTATATCCATCAGGTGCATTTTATCTAATATCTACTAGAATTCGTTGGATAAAACCGGTATATCGTGTCATTCACTCCGAATTGACGTCATCATCGCCGCCACGCTGGGGTACCATGGTAGTAGCTCGAGAAGCTACCTGAATGAGGAGCGTGGCAGCAGACTATGCGTATGTGGTGCCGAACGGCAAGTCAACATGGGCAATAATATACGGTCACAGTCAAATATTGAGACAGGGTACGGTGTGAGTGATTATACGGCTCACTGACGTGATCGCCTCCGCCATATTTGTACACTGGCATGGTTAGAAGCCACTCGAGTGACCTCAAGCAAAAGATATCTACGGGCGACCATATAACTACAGCGAATCCTCATATAGCAGGAAAACTTTTCATTCATGTTAGTTACACTACAGTAGGTAGCGTAAGAATCAAAAGTAGACATCGCCTATAGCAACTTAAGAACTATACTTGCTGGGCGAGTTGGCGCGTGTCTTATTGTAGAATATCTCGCGCTAATGACGCCGAAGCAAAGAGTAAATGAAGTAGACAGAATGAGCGCAAAGAAGCAACGTTTTCATTCATTGCACTTCTTAGATATTGCCTTACAGATCAGACGATGGCGTATCTGCTGGAAATACGCACTCGGGCACAGAAAGGGCTTTTTCCATTTAATTACGTACACTGAAATATAGTAACAAGAATGATTGCGAGCTTGTGCCTTCATTCCGCTCTAACTAAATTGTATCTGCATGAAATGCATGCAGACACATCAAATTAGCAAGCTCCTTGCGGGCGGATTCCCGAACGAGGTATAGCCATGGTAGTGGTTGATAGTTTTCTTAAGAAGATGAAAAATGATGGGAGACATGGTGGCGGCACCGAGTGCTCGCCGAAAAAGAAGCCCGTTGACGTACTTTATGTGCACAAGGTCGGCCATAACATAAATAAGTGGCAAATAGGCATGGCGTCGACGTGGTCTCTTCGGCACCAAGAAATCTTGCCCGACAATGCTCTATGATTAGCGGAAAGAAACCGCGCGAAAGTTACGGAATCGAGAATGCTGAAAGCTTTAGGAACTGGGCCACCGGAGTGGTAAATGAAATACCGTTCAAACGTGGAAGATCTTGCGCGCGACAAACAGGGCGCGGCGCGAATGTGCGCGCCCGGGAACATGACTCGTCACTTCGAAAGCAAGCCCTCCCGCTCATTGCAGCACATGCAGAAGATGCGATCCTGAACGGGAATGCATTAGGGCATGATCATTTAGAAGCCTTTTTTTTCGTTAAAGAAAGGGTAATGATTGCAAAACGTGACACTTTTGTTAAAGGGGTCATGAAACGTAACTCTTAAAACTACAATGTGCGACCACCGGCAGCCACCCACATTAGTTGTCGTCCATCATAATCATAGTTTCCCAGCACACCTCTCGTGCTTCTCATGCGGAGAGATCGAGGCGTAAGCCTCTAACTCTTCGCTCAAGACGGCCAGGTCCGCTCGAGACAGCCAGATCCGTTCAAGACTGCCAGGTGCTCACTGACCTAACAGTCTGGACTAACATCACCTATAGATAATGACAAATCGAAATATCAATGGAGTCTTCCAAAGAAAAATAAAAGTACGGTGCATTTTCTCACACTCAGATGAACGTGTATTTAATCAAGCCACTCTTCTAGAGCTAGTAAGTATATTTATAGTACCTGGTATAGACTGTGAAGATGAGGTCGCCTGTGTCAAGCATTTTCTTTGTCCTTCGTCTTCCGCGCACCTATCTTTTGTCTGGCATTCACGTTGGTGCACCAAGCACTCTCAAGGTGAAGGTGCACTGCCGTTGGCAAGGTTGTCGTATAAAGGGCAGATCCAACACTATCTTTTATTTATTTGAGCTCGCACCGAATCATGAGGTTGTCACCCAGTACAGATGCTGCCAGAGGTGCGAGGACACTTTTAAAAAGTGTAAAGCGGCCACGGCGATGCCCGTACGTTGATCTAAAGATAAGGAACATTATGCGGGTGCACCGCGCAACTTTATCAGGTGATTTCATTGTTCTTAGAAGAATACCCGAAGAAATGAAGGGGCTAGCAGCGTTCTTCTCCGCACGCGTGCAGGCAGTCACCTGACTTATCCCTGATTCAGGGTGCATCAGGCAGCTTTCTATAGTATAGTCTTAGCTGACTGTCGCTCCCCATTCCCGACGGTCTGGCACTCTCATCACGTTGAGCAGGTGCGCAACTAACGCGTGTGTGAAGATGGAGTCTTAATGAAACAAAACTTCGCGTGAACGTCGAATGCAATTGCATGCACATTATTAGGGTGTTTAGGCATGGCATCGGAGTACGCCAATTGCAGCTCTCGTGGCTAAGATGGCCTGCAAGCAGGCCAGAGACACTGAATAAACGATTGCTATCTATGGAACTTCAGGGCCCGAGGCATTAGCGCAAATGCAGCGAGTCTCTCCCTCACTTTTTTTTACTTTGACGTCCTTTCTTTTTTTCTCTCCCTCTTTCTCTCTCACTCTCAGTCTTGCCTAGTTACAGTGTGATGCAAACAAGTTCGCGTTAAAATTAGATGCACGAATGCCTGGCACCTGTATCCGCTGCGCCATTAAGAATAAAAAAAAACGAGTAAATACTGTTCACGCTTCAATGGCCTAACCAAACTTTCTTCGGACTTGCAGTATAATTTTCTTCTCTCTTTGTTGTTTAGTGAAATGCGCTTATTTGCCTAGTAGAAGCAAAAGTCAAACGCGACGCAGTTCAAGGTAGCACGATTCGTTCTTCATGAGCACACATGCGCCGTTACTGCATTGACTATACGTATCCTTGCTTTGCTCAGGGTGCGCGCGCGCGCTCCACAATGCGCGGCCTCAGTTGCAGTGCATGAGAGCATCAAAAGAGTGCCAGCACATGTTCGCCGAACGACGTACGACCGCGGTTCATATTTGGCTATTAATTGCTTCGAAGGCAACTCTTCATCGCGAATTTGCGATATAATATATTTACGGCAGTCTTAAGGTAATTATTTTACGGTATGATAATAAAAAAAATGCATTGTCAGTGTTGACAAACAGTGTTTAACGACACATATCTTACAGTGGTTTCTGATTTTGAGTACCACTTAAAGAAACACTGACACTTCTTTTCTGAGAATGAGTTTGGTCTGCCATACAAATCGTCTGTTTATAGATACGGCTCTGAACCAGTCTAAAACTCAGCAAATGCAGACAAGATATTTCAATTTTGTC